>JAOEHI010049638.1:0-20182 GCA_025447815.1 Percopsis transmontana | reverse complement strand
ACACACACACACACACACACACACACACACACACACACACACACACACACACACACACACACACACACACATGCAGACACACACACACACAGACACACAAACGAACTAACAAACTAACACACACACTCGCGCACACACAGTCCAAGCAGGTTGTCAGCGTGAGTTTATTTGGGCATCTCCTGGCCAGGGTATGCCAGGCCTTTGAGCAGTGCATCCTCATCAACAGGTTCCCTGAGCTTTCTGTTAAAGTCAACACCTGCTGTAGTTTGAGAGCCTGTAAACGGTGTCATCGCAACTCTTATGAGGCAGCATGACCTTGTTTGGGTTTCGTTTCCACTGTTGCATAATTCACAGTAGGAGGCAGGCAGCTGTTCCCAAAGCCTGGCGGGGAACAGCGGGGCAGGGAGATGCGCCCGTGCCTCACCGGAGACCGGAGGGCAAGCGGATAATGTCTGATGCTGTACTTGGACGTCTGATGCTATATTTGCTGTCTTAGGGCAGTGGTTCCAGACTCCCTGAAGGTCGGAAGTTTTTAGGGGGGCCGTGAAATAATGTTTTTAATTAGAGTATGTCTAATTCATTTTTGTTAATAATATTTAAAAAAAATTGTCTTACATTTTCATGTTTTTTTTTGTACTGATTATTTTTATGCTGTTATGTTATGCTGTTAAAAGTGGATTATTGCTTGCAGTCGCAAGCAGTGAACTACTTTATTTTGGGGGTCATGGGTTGAAAAGTGTGGGAACCACTGTCTTAGAGCCCCACTATCCTTCTCTGTGGAATACATTTGACCTGAATAACTACAGGTACGGAGAGAAAGAGCTAATGTTATTCTTTAAGCTGCTGGCTATCCTACGTGGAAGGCATCTGTCCCTCTTCAGAGAGAGCGATCTTGCGCTTTATGAATCTGTTGGGGGGTTGTGATAAATTTTTGTCTGGAAGGTTTTGAAGGGCTCTGAAAGGTCACTGACTCATCGCTTTTGCATTCTCTCTCTCTCTCTCTCTCATTACATCTCCATGTGCCTCTGCCTTTTTTTATTTTCAGTTCCACTGCAAATGCATGAGCATTTGCATACATTAATTACGCAAACACACAAAAACACACACACACAGGCACACATACAGACAGTTACTAAGGCACTGATGAGATGACTCATGGAGGAGTGTACAGTAAATGAAACCATCAACAATAGATTTGCAGCTAAAGTGCTCTACTATGAATAGATTGTCCATTGTAAGTCCCTTCCCTTTTGCTATAATACACCTTAATAACCTTTAATAAGGCTGGGCTGTATTGTGTGTGTGTATGTGTGTATATTGGGTGTTTACTAGAGGGTACTAGAGGATTGTTGAATTCACCCGCTTAGCTATTGAGATTGAATTTAACTGCTGTTTCTGGTTAGTTATTTCGTGTAAAAAAAGTATTGTTAGATTTTTTCAATGGCAAGCATAATGTTCATATTGTATATTGTGGGAAACTAAAAACGCATAATAAACCATAAATAAATGCATTTCTAATCTGAATATTCACTTTATACAGCGTCATAACCATTATGCTGAAAGAGAATATTGGCTATGAAGATATATGGCTTTTATATCACGATTGATTGCTCTGTTAAAGGCCCGATTTCAATTTTAATTTCTTCGATGCGGTGGGTATGTTGCGTAGTACAATAACAACAGCGCTGCTGCTGTCAACAATTGCAGCGCTATTCAGCCTCTCACCCCATTCTCATTTACCACACAGCTCCAGTCTTTGCACTGGGTACCATAAAGTTTGATACCTACCAGTGTCTGGTCTTGTAGAGTTTTTCCTTCTCACCAACAGCAGAAGCAGAGCTTGCTGAAATTGTTACTGTACACCGCATTTAAATGATTAAAATACAATTTGTTTTATGATACAAATTATATTTTTTTGAATTATCCTACAAAAGCTCAGCGCCGAAACATGTATTGTATTTGTGGCAAACACACTTAGACATCCCTGCAAATCTAAATGCTACAGGGAAACAGGGAAAATGTTAAACGTTTGGGATGTTTACATTATCATAGAAGTCATTATTTGATGTTTTCCTCAGTGGGGTGGAAGGCTGCCATGCAGTAATAATGGATGGATCTTTAAGACTATGAGGCTTTATCAAATTAGGCCTGCAGAAAAGATATTTAGGATTTCACTAAGAGCCATAAGTCAATCAATTCAGTAGTAAATTTCAAATTGTTTTGCCATTTTTTTTAATAGACAGGCAATCAATTCCCATGCCCAGATTATATCTACCTAGCTTTGGCTATTGTTCCTCCAGTAATAAGATTGATGTATGTATTGTTTTGAGGCATTTCCGTGCAGAAATGAATATGTCTGTGGAAAAGGCTTCAGAAGAAGATTGACATGGAAGCGAAGCAGAGCAAATAGCTTTTTTGCCTTGAGCGTGGGGGATTCCGCGATGGTCTGTGATGCTAGCTACGTGATTGTTTCTGCGTACTCCCCCTGCGTAATCCGCCTGCATACTCTTGGTCACTGAGCTGTGTATATGGTCTCATTAGTATGGGTGTCAGTGCCCCTCTTTTAGCTGAACCTGCCATGCCACTACTGTATTAGAGCTTCTGCTGCTAGCCGGCTTGCCGCATTGTCCCCGGATGGCCGCTGTGAAGCTGCCAGTTCTGCCTCCTCCCAAGGATGACTGAAATGTGGGCAGGCGTCAGAAGTAGAATGTAAAATTCAAGTCAAGGACATCTTCTGTGTGTTTGTGTGTGTATATCTGTGTTGTTAAATGTACACATACATGAAGTCATGTTTCTGTCTCTGTGGGGATTAGAAGGGAAAAAATAAGGTGTACATTTTTGTTTACTGTATTCCTCCGTTTGCTTGGGGTCATCTTATTTCAAGCACAAAAGCTGGAATTGTGGCTGTATTCTACTGGACCAATTTGATAGCTGCAACTGAGAGGCCAGAATGTTTGAAGCATCACTGACAACTTTGGGTGAACAGAAGCATTCAGACACAGTCATCTTGTGATGTTGAAGCCTGATGGACGTATTCCGAACGCCATCCTTGTTTTCTCCTAAACTGTGTAGTGAATTTCTATGTACAGTATTTGTCTTGGAACTTGTCTTTGCTTCATCCCTCAATATTTTCTTGCAAAACGACCAAGCAAGACAGGCAGACTGTTGGTTTTGATCTCAGCCTTGTCTTGAAATAGACATTTTTACATCTTCAGCCTGGTTAGTAATGAAAGCTAATATTCTCCACCCCTGCACGACGGAACAACAGAATGAGCACATAAGCCTGAAAAATAGAAAACTCCACTTCACTCAGCCATCGTCCTGAGAATAAACCTTTCTCTCATCTTTCTTGCAGTGTCATCATTCCTGGCCTTAATTCAAACACTCAATGCTAAGTTATAGCTTGACTGCCTTTTACAAAGTCACCTGATTATGCAAGGTTCTCTTTTAGCTTTGTCAGCATCAGCTGGTGTAATAGTACACGACTCTTCTTTATCAGGAAGAAGCGTGTGTGATTGAGTGATAATGTTTTCCATAATTAATCCAATGAGTTTGACTAACTGTGATATTGCACTGTGGCCATTCTGTGAGGGTAGTGCATTCTCACTAAGGCTTTGCTTTTTGGTCATGGTTAGTTAATCCCATTTTCCACCACAGGAACTTTTACACAAACCACGAATTTGGAAACCAGAAGTAGTTTTTCTGGGTTTCTGCTTTTCTGGTTGAAAAATATTGGCAACTCTGCATTAATATTCTGGGTATACCAGAATTCCCTTGTGTTTAGCAGAAATGTGTGGATTAATCACTCTTTGGAGTTTGGGTGGGGGTTACAAAAATATTGAAGACGATAACAACCACAGTGGCTCAAACGTGGAGCAGCTGAATCAAGGCATTGGGGTAAGAGGGGGGTACCAAGGCCAATCACACAGACTTGGTGTAATTTGTCTATCCATCTATCTATTTGTACCTGGCAGACACGCAGGAGCTTTCATTATAACACACTTTTAAAATTGTGTATTGATTTTTGGTAAGTTGGTCCGGTCCCACGTGGGCATACATTTGTATCTGATCCTCCAACCCCCGAGTTAAATTCAGAAAAATGAATTTCAGGCTTCAGTCAAAATGGAGAGACGTCATCTTAGTGGCAGTGGCAAGAGAAACCTAACAAATTAGAACTGCAGCCACAATAGACTTGAGATAATGTGCCAGAAATATCCACCTTTCTCTGGCATGACAAAGTTGGTACAGTGTCAGTGACAGCTGGTGAAGCACGGCCACCAGCAGAAGGGTGTTTGTTCTGCGTGGTGGACTTGATTGTACAGTTTGCAAACACATACAGTAATAGGCCTAATCCTTTGGAATTGGACTTAAAATTGTGTCTTAGAATTTAGAAATATTTTAGTGTTTAAACCATAACATCTATGTCTTAAAGGATGTACGTATATATAAAGCCTTTATTTCTTTTATTACAGGTCTATGTAAATCTATAGTGTATCAACCATAACATCTCATGTCTTAAAGGATGTACGCTGCTAAAAAAAAATGAGGGAACACTGAAATCATATATCGGGTATCGATGAACGAAATAAATTATAGATCCAAATCTATACTATACATTGTATAATTCGTTGAGAACAAAATTATTGGTGATTCAAACTCGCACCGAAAATTAAAGTAAACAATTGAAATCACAGGCTGTTCCAACTTGTGTGAATTTCATCACGGCAACTCATGATGTAACTGAGTAGTGTGTATGGCCCCCACATGCCTGTATGTACTCACGACAATGTCTGGGCATAGCATGCTCCTGATGAGACGGTGGATGGTGTCCTTGGGCATACTGTATCAATCCAGCTTTGTCGACCAGTAAAGGGTTAGCTCTTAGCCGCAGAACGTCACTGCCTCCTAATTTGCATCGTCTTCATGGTACATGAGGTGCAGTAGAAAGCCCGTAAGTTGCTGTTCAAGATAGTTCCTGGTCCCTTTTAGTTCCTGAAGATAATGGCATCTGGCAGGACGGTTCCTCATGTGCTCACCACCAGACATAGTGACACGTTGTCTTGGTGTTTTTGATAATGCATTTGGTCCCAGGATGTAAGGGGTTCCATACATCAAACTCTGACAGATCTGTCGAGCAGAGACCTTGCCTCATCACTCAACATTCCCCGTTCATTCTCTCAGTCTTTACCACCAAATCTGTCCACCTCTCTAACTCTTTCCTGTTTATACTCATTTCAAACTCTACGATTAGTCAGTGTTCTGTCTTAAATGCTGCAGCCTCCTTTTTTTTCTTTCTGTTCTTTATTACTTTTTCTATTTGTGCCTGTGTGTTACATCTAATAATCTAAAGCCAGTCGAACCTGAATTGTATCTAACGTTGAGATTAATAACATTTTGGTTTGACAGAGGATTTTTCTTATGCTGCCTTCTGGTATTATTTTCTGTAAATGAGATAAATGCTAAGGATAAATGTATTTTCTCTGTAACAAAGCATTTACCACTGCTGTTACGAGTAGCCAGGAATGCATGAGAGGATCTCGAGCCAACAGTTTATTTCAACGGGAGTGGGCCCTGAGGCTTGGGTTTAGCATTAGCAGTGTTTCTGGCTCCTGGTGAAGTCACAAAGGCCAGTAGAGGCCCATCTGCCACTAGCTGCCCTTGGAGCTCTTCAGAGCAGGTTCCAGCAGGGCCACAACGAATGTATCTGGTTATTTTGATGACAATGGCTGTGGTTTCTGTGATATCTGAAGACAGTGGTTTGGTGGGCGAGGTAGTGGTTGTGTTGCCATTTACATGGATCAGATATACACAGTAATGGCAGACAGCTGTTTGCCTACATGCAATTACAACTTATTGCAAGGATACAGCATTTTGGCTTATCCAGGCTCTTGGCTGCTCAGCCTATCCATATATGTACAGTAGTAATATAGAGAGGCCAGAGATATGGCAGCTTCGAAAAAAGGAGACAAGGAAGGTGAGAAATCGATGCACTGAAAATCATCAGCATCAGTTCTGCTGCTGGGTTTGATTCATGCGACACCTTCTCTATTGATTGTACCCGCTTTGTTCCAGAGATGAAGGCCTTCCCAGCCCAACATGTGGTCAGGATTTGCATAGAGCATTTCATTATCAAAGACTTTTCAGGGCACACGGGCACAAAAAAATGCTGATCTCTGCCTCTGAGTGATGTATCCTTGAAAAAATAAACTGTATGTTCTGCATTATTTATGTGCCTAGTGTTTGGTATGCTAATACAGAAATATCTCTTTTCCTGTGACATATGGCGACTCCTATGAGAATGGTACAGGATCCCAGATGACCAAGACAACAAAAGACAGCAACTTGAGCACTTTAAGTTCACTTCCCTGTGAGACAATAAACTTTGTTACACCAAAGGTTGTTTTTAACTATGTTGATTTCTTCTTGGGTAAATTTTTTTCACATTTGAAGTGTCCAATATTAACTGTTGCTAAGACATTGAAGAGCAGATGTACTAACATGTTAGTGCCATTTTGTCGCAACGCCTAGAAACATGGCATGGTATGTACGAAAAGACGGCAAATGGCTAAAATCGCATTCTGCCTGCCGCAGGAGTTGAGAATGGCGCTTTCTCTACTCATGCAAATGCATTCATGGGAGGGTCTAGGAAAAAGTGAGAGTTTCGTGCAAAAACTTAGTAGGAGATGTGTAAGGACAGACTATTAGACCTATTACGTTGTATGCAAATGTATGTTTTGCGGTGACATTTCTCTGCCTCTTAAAAGCTGGTGTAATCCAGGAAGTGCGTTTACTTGCATAGGGTAAACAAGGCAACAGTCATCTGAGCGACATAAGGGCATAGGTTTACTGTAGGTTGAAATTGAACAGGGACATCTTTCTCTGCTACTGCTGATACCCTTAATGGGTCTCTATATTTGTTTAAGTAGCAAGACGAGTTCCACAACATGATTATATGACACTAATGTAATTTAAACGTTTTTTTGCTTAAATTTACATGACATTGATGATTGTATTTTACTATACCTCGGTCAGGACACGCCTTTCATCAGCAGCTCACTCCATCACAACTGAAATTGTATACTTTGAGAGGGCAACACCACTGGCAGGACTGTACGTGACAGACATTGAATACATTGTATAGATGTACAGTACAAAGGAACAGTGTAAAAGGTCTGAAAGTTATTTGTGTTACTGAATGGTTTATTTTCATAGGATTCGTGTGGGTACAGTTCTTAAACACTGATTATAAAATCCAACAGAAACATACAGTATGGTTACTGTAAACACAGTTTGACTTTTCTTGTCTGTACAATTCAAGCAATCTGTGTAAAGTAATAGGTAAAACCTGACTATAGCTGTCAACATCAATAGTTGTCACTGTCTTGGTTGTATCCAGTAACAGCGTTTAATATGTCAGTAGACAGTTAACTAATTCTCTTTGAGTTGAATTTAAGTCGTAAAACTGACGTGAATTTTGTCTCAGTGTTTCCCTCGGTCAAATCTTGCTTAGTGCTACAAAAAAAGGCTTATTCTTTGTCAGTTGACATTGACAATGTCAATCTCCAATGGAAAATCTCCAATGTTATATAATAATATTATTATTTGGTTGGCCTAAAAAATACCAGTACTGGGAGAATCTAGACTGTCTCCCTTCAACCATCTATTCAAAGAGCTGAAAATTAAGATATGAGCCATTCATTAAAGAATGTCCTAATCAACCAGCCTTCAAAAACACTTTTAAGTAATTTAACATCTGTTTGAGTCATGCTCAGTAAACCTTCAGCACGATTTAGGAAAACTGTAATAGCTCACCAAATTTCACAACAAAATTCCTGACTTTATCCAAGAGCGGCTGAGAGATATTGTATAGAAAGTATTTTAGTTGCTTGCACTCTAACACCTTTCGATTATTTAAATGGTGTCATCTGAGTGACCCTGGAAATATTTTGTTAGATTTGGAGCACTGCCCTGCCAACAAATACACATTATTAACAAATACACGTATTACTTTTAAATATAAAAATATTAACTCAAAACTCCACGTTATATGTATATATGATATCTCAAATAACAAATGATGATCAAATCACTAAGACACACAAGGTACAAGGCAAGCTTTTACTTGTTCTAATATGTTCTTATATGTTCTATGAAGTAAAATTATTTTGCATGCATTTTATTGACTAAAAAATTACAAAAAGGCACATTTAGTGTGGCAACTGCAGTTCCACTTATGAGAGCAAACATGTTCTGACCACTAACCACCCATATGAAAACAAAATGTACTTCCAATTTATTGTAAATATATTCCTCAGCTGCAAAAACATATTGCAAAATACTTTTTTCTTCCTGTATGGGCAAGCACATACTGAAACGGAGCACAATATGGAGATTTACATACTGTATTGAATGCTGAATACATTTTTTGCCATTTTCCTTTACTCATTTCACAAGCTGTCAGTTTTGATTTTTCAGTGCAGAAGAAGTTGTCTTGTGTTTTATTGAAACAACGTATAAAATGAATAGGCCTTTCCAGAGGTGTAAAAACCATCTTCACGACATATTAAATCATGTAGTGTGCACTTATTATCTTCACTTAATTACTGCAGCTGAATAGTCCTTGCAATTAGATTCAGCAGTTTTACTTCATGCCTTTAACAAAAACATATTAACCTACTACTCACTTCCGTTAAGATGAATCCCCCACTCTCTGCCAATAAGTGTAATCCTGGCCATAATCTATGGATGCTTGTATTGATTACTACATCAGAAGCTGTCTGGTTTATTACACCTCCTTGAAGTTATAGCTCTATCAACTGCGTAGTGCTGCGCTCTTGAGGGGCACGAGTAGAGATGTAGCATTATGGTGGACAGACCACGTATCAGTTTTTCAATCAGGCCTTTTCTCTCCTGACCTATGCGGCCACCATTGATTGTGGCCTATAGCAGCAGTAGATTTCCGCTGCTGCGAGAATGAGCAGCGTGAGAGGCAGAAGTGTCCTTCTCGTTGTGCGTGAGCGTGGGAGAGTGATGGTGCATTTTTTTTCCCTCTCCCTGACAGCAGCGTGTGATGGCTGTGTGTGATGGAGTGCTTGCATCCCGACCCGAGCAGAGTAATGAGAAGTGCACAACTGCAGCTGCTGCTACTAGGAGGGCTCGGGTTCACCTGAAACCCCTACCAACTCAGCACAGCCTCTAGCTAATACAATAAATGTAAAGCTCTTTAGAGAACACCCTTGTCACGTCATTTTTCAAGCCGTCCAACATACGCCACCATAAGGACGGGTTATATGTATTGCTATACGCCACGTAGTGTTTGGCGGTGTGAAGGCTTCGCTTCAGTGTTATTGACTTGTTGGGTTTCATAAACGTGACTGTGGAGAATTGGCCGGTTTAAGAGGATTGCACCCAGAGGAGATGAATTCTCATTTATACATCTTTGGCTATTGTTGTGCTGTTGTAAAGGCCAGCAGCTGGATGTTATCTCTGTGGGCTGCCCATGGACAGAGTAGTCATCTTAGTGACTGGGGCCACTTGTACTTGATCTCGCCGAAAGATCAATGAAGCCCTCTGAGCTTCTCCTGGGCATTGTTTCCTAGAAACCGTTTGCCAGACAGTTTGACCAGAGAGATATTTCTGTTTTAGTACAAATCTACCTGCTACTTTTGCAGGTATTCTGGGTATAGAAAGAGTAGAAGAGTAGAAAGAGTGCGGCTGCCATAAACAGTGGTCATTGGTTTGAATCTCCCAGCAAGTTTATGTGCATCTTAACAGTGTCGAAATGTCCTCGAGTCCCTTACCTGTTCTTTCACTGTAAACAACAAATCCCTCGCCGTTATTTCTTGATGCACGCTGGGCATTTATGAAATACTCCATAGCTGTTAATAAGCTGAACTGGTAAACTTAAGTAGCCTTGATAGAATGCAGTGTTGCATCCTTGGTTTTAAATAGCAATCCTTCTGTATTGCTGCTCAGAGTTCACCTACGTATAGATGATGAAATAAAACAGCTTTTATGCAGGGGAAAAAAAATATCACACTAAATTTTCCTCTCAGTTCCCACCTCATGCTGTATGTTCACACACTTTCTGATTCTCTCTCTCTCTCTCTCTCTCTCTCTCTCTCTCTCTCTCTCGTCATCACACAAACAGAAAACAAAATAAATACAGACACTATGATGGAGGGCGTGATGTCTAAGCACCATTCGCACCTGCTGGTGCGAATGGTTGACAACATTGGACAACATTGGACAATCGATTATACTCTGCTCTGGGATCATGCTCGATCCAATAACCAAATAAACTAGATTTATCAATAGGCACTTCTCCACTGCAGGAACTCGGGCCACTTCCCAGGTGGAGCGAAGCATTACAGGAGCGGCTCCCTAATCTGCCCGTTCTGTTTCCATTGCGGCACTGGAACTATGGACCTACAATGTTGCCCTTGCTCTTCAATCGCGACGTAAATTCCAAGCACAACAAAATAATTATGAATTTCTCCAGCGGCAGCACGCCAGCACCAATATTAGAAAACCAGAGATTTTCCAGATAACGCTAGGATTACCTCGAGTCAACAGTAGAATGTTGCTCTAAAGTTGCTAAAAATGTAATGACTGTAATGACTGGCAGCTGTAATTACTTGATAAATGAAAATAATGGCGCTTGTTGTTGTCTTTCACTCACCTCGCGTTTAACCACAAAGCGCAGAGCCTCGTCCAACAGTTTTTCAAGTACCTACCCTCGAGTAGGTACTTCTTTCGGCCTTGAAAACGGCCCCGAAAGAGTTCCTAAAGGGTTGGTTCCTGCAGTGGAAAACCACCGTTTGGTTGACTTCCATTGTTTCTCAAAAACATTTTACCATGTCTACAAAGCCGATCTCTACTGGTGGAATGTACAGTGGTCTCAAGTTCTCTATCTTAGATTGGCCATTACAACAATTTGAACTGTAGTCGGTTGAGAACATTTTTTCGGGGCTTCAGCCCCGAATGTTTTGACTGTAGCCCCGAATGTAATTTTAAATGTATGCAACACAAAGTTTAGGTGCAGTTCAACAACAGCAACACAAATATCTTCTGAATAAATATGCAATAATGTTCATGACGCAGTCTGTTTCGCGGGTCTGCGAAGATGTACCATTAATGTGTGCATTGCGCACTGGTTCTGAGCGCATATGGCAACTTATTTTACTTGTGGTAACACTGACGGCCCAGTGTCGAGAGTCACGGTCCACCACACACACACACACACTATCAAATATCTACGTCCCGGATGTTTAACCGGGCCCGGATGTTTAACAGTGCAGCTGACGCCCCTGGTTGAGAACCCATTCTATGAGTATAGATAGATCAGCTTTGCAGACATAGGAAAAGCTTGTTTTTGAGAAACAATGGAAGTCAGTTGCGGATTAAAATGCCGATCTGGTTCCGGTCTGTGAAGATGGATTACTTGTTACCTAACGCCTGTCTGTGGATTTACAGTAAGAGATAATGAAGCTATAGAGGCAAGTGTTTAACATTTATTCACTTGTGCTTCAACAGAGCTACTGTTTTCTGAGGTGGGCAACACTCAGTAATGCATCAACGTAGAGCCCTGCCTTCCCTGACAGTCATGCAGCTGTAATGTCCTCCTGGCTCACGTTGTGCGTAGTGCTGTCTGTCCTTGTTAAGACGTAGTCGTCCTCGTCATGAAATCTCCTGCCATGTCCTCCAGAGGCAAGGACTGATTTTGGATTCCCCTCTGTCCGCCTCTCTCTCTCTCTCTCTCTCTCTCTCTCTCGCCTCCATTCATGCTTCCATGCTTCAGGTTGGTTAACAAGCTGAATTGTTGTTTATATTATTTAGCTTGCGGTCTGTCATGTGAGTATCTGTTTGTGTTGGTCAGGATCGCTGCAGTTGTTTTATGTGTTCAAATTGTCCCAGTCGTTCAATATGTGTTTCACGGGGTTGTCCTGAGCGTGCATATATATGTACATTGTTGCTTTTTCTAACTTCTGAAAATCACATCATATCCACACTGCTACTGTCCATAAGGATGTTCATCTTTATTCTTGGGCTTACTGTGACACATTAAGGTGCTTGTTAGTACGTTTTAAGGCTGTTGTGCGGCGAGAACACACAACTTAAACGCGCTGACGGGGTTAACACGGTTGAATTATAATGAAGACTCACTAAGTGGAATTACAGTTCACACAGGCACATGCACACGCACACAGGCACACACACACAAACACATACACACACACACACACACACACTCACACACACACACACACACAGACATGCACACTCTACAAATGCTGATTTTCAAACCAATTTCCTACAGAGAGTATAAGTCTCTGGAGGACAGTGCCTATTAGTGTATGATTGACACCAGTGGAATTTCTTACATAATCCATAGAGAGGAGGAGGGGGGCAAGGACATTTTTTATTGCTCACTCTCACTGTCATGTGAGTTTACAGGCGGTTGGGAAGGCCCCCCCCCCCCCCTTTTGGTTAGCTCCCAGGGCCGAATGATTCAGAGATGTTGTCACATGACACATTATAATGAGTAGACGCAGCACCGCAGCACGACAGCAAGGCGGGCTGCTCAAATACACTGCGGCAATATGCCTGAGTGTGCAAGGACAATGGTTTGTCACTTCAAAGGCATCTACGTGTCTGTGTATGTGTGTGTGTGTTTTGGGAAAAAGTGTATTTTGGCCCTCATACATAATGCACTTTAAAATACTTTCAAGGGTAGTTGTCAAGCCAGTGTAGTTTCAACTTGAGTGAGTGTCCTATATCCATGCGAAATAGGCCTTGCAAACAAATTTGTTTATTATCACAATAATAACTTGTTGAAACTAAGGAGTTTATAGTCAAAACAGGCAAAAAAAACAGTTTGTTCTGTTTTTCCGCGACATCGCGACTGATGAGACATTATTAGCCTTTGTGAAGATTTTAGATTTTTTTCCCATGATATTTTCCATGATTTTTTTTATTCATCTTTAGAAAGGGAACAATATTTGCAGCATGTTAGTAGCTAAGCAAAGTCAAATTTGAAAGGTGGCTGTCAGTAGCTTTAAAAATAGTAACAACAATAAATAAATTCCTACATATACCCAATAGAATAGCACTCAAATATACTCCAGGACAACATCAAGATGTTCTCAACAGCATTTACCCAGAGACATTGTCAGTGTTGCTGAATAAATCACAAATCGCACAGCAGTTATATCACCATGAGTTCATCCTGATTTCTACAGTACCACATCAAGTGAAATACAGTATTTGGAGCGTTTACAGGGGCACTCGTCTTCCTGACGCTCCACTCCACTCTGAGATGGAATTTTGGCCTGTGTTCTCATAAATTTACTATATGTGTGTGTGTTCAACATGGTAGTCTTTTCCAGGGCACGAAGACCAGGGGAAAGATCAGTCTCATGTGTGTTCAGGCAGAAGAAACAACAGCCGAACATATTTTTTTGGCGACTGTAGTGACTTCTACTCTAGTTTGCTCTCCGCATTTACACTGCCCTCTCTAGAGGAAAGTACAGCTTCTATCCCATTCTATCCGGCAAGCAGGCTCGCAAATACAAGCACACCACCATGCATACTATGCGTACTTAGCATACAGAACATGTACTGTCACGTGCATGTGTGTACATATTAAGCTTTCACACATAAATTGCATTACCATCATGAATATGGATGGTAATGAGCTTTCGCGTGGCATCTGACTTTCCGAGTGGCTGAGAAGGGATTGTCCCTCGTGGCAGCGGAGGCACTGTCACAAGATGAGGAAACACAGTTCATTTAATATTGAATATCATCCCGGCTGGGCTCCATAATTTATTATCTAAGTGAAGACTTGACTCCCATGAAGTGGATGAGATTTAAAGGCTCAGTAGGAGATTGAAAGAACAATGCTCTCTCTAGCCAGGTGCCCTCATTCACATGGCATGGTGGCATCTAAGATCAGCGTGTATCTTCCGTAAGCCTCAGAGAGAGGACGGTGGAGCTCATCTTTCCAAGAGGTTATTTCTAAACCTCTGAATCTGTGCCAGTTCATACTTATGCTAATGTTCATAAGTGCGATCTTAAAAGCTTTCCACTTGTATTGTTTGACATTGTGCCATTGTAATTTGTCAAATCTATAAAGAGCACCTTAGCATCATCAAACAAGGTAAATAGAGTGTACAGTAGCTCATATAGCCTCCAATTTCCAATTTATCAAGGTGTATTTTCTGCTATTTCTGCTACCTATAACCTTATGATCAGAAGGCATATGTATATAATTACTGTGTATGCATAGATGTTTATATGCATGGAACTCCATTGTGGGCATGTTTAATTTAGCGAATGGCCACTTTTGTTGTTATGTTTAAGGTTTTATGGATGTATCTATTTCTCTGTAACTGTGGATTCTGGTTGCTAAAACCTATTTCACCACATCTCTACATCTCAGTCTACATCTCTCTACATCTCATGAACAAAGTTTTTTTCATGGCCACATCATTTATAATGAATTCCAGCCTAAATTAAATTCTTAATTATAACCTAAAACCTTGGCAAACCAAATGGAAAAAACGGTCAGAACTCAGTGACCGGCTCTGGTCCTGCAATAGCAGCTGCAAGCAGTTTACTTTATGAATTATTTAAACGATACACAAGACTACTTCTAATTTAGATATTCAGAGCAGCTATGTTCTCTGCGTCATCCTTTTCACAGTCAGCGTTTCTGTGCTATTCTCACAAAGACAGGAGGCAGAGTGCGAGGCGGAGTGAGAGATGAAGGAGAAAGTGGGGACGCTTTTGCATCACAGTAAAATCTTCTGTGTGTGTGTGTGTGTGTATAAGGGTTTTAGTTACACCCTATTGTAGCATCATAGCTAGCACATGTAGACAGAGATTGTGAAAGCATAAAAATACATTGTTTAGATTGTTAGCTCAACATTTCTCATCAACTCCATTTACTAGTACACCAACAGTGTTGCCCAAATTGGTGATAAATCCCCCCGATATATTTTTCCTTCACTTAACCCCTAGAGGTTAAACATAGTATTGCATCAATGCAAACCACACATGACAATTAAAAATTGTCTCTGAATTGATGTCCCTTAACTGAAAACAATTGGTTTGTTTTCTTTTGATACTTCTGTAGTTGCCCTCAACCACAAAGCGCTGGTGGCAATGATTGTATTGTATGCAGGGCGGTGATATTTAGCGTAGTTGTCTGGGCACTGGCCAACAGGACTGGAGGGGACCGCGTGAGGAAGGAGGACTTCTGCTCCTGTGAGCATTTATCTCAACTGTGAGACATCTCAGGCTACGCTCGCAGCTTTAATTATCAAGAAAGATCCCCCCGACGGCCCTCTAGGCCCCTGTAGGAGGCCAACATACATGTAACACTAACCCGCCACGCAGCCCTTAACGTGGTCCTGTGTCAGAAATAATGTGTTGGTGAAGCCAGGCGTGGCAAGAGAAAGTCGAGAGCATTTTGTATTGCCTCTCCAGCCACTGTGTCATTCATTTGCCCTTCAGAGAAGTGAAAAAGAACTAAAAGTTGGCCCGTTTAGTTTTTTTATCAGGCTTTAAGAAAGTCCAGATGACTCATGGACGGAGACTGTTGGCACTCTTAGTGGAAAACTTAAATGTCTGAGGCGATGTATTGTGATGTACTCGTCTATATTCTGATCCAGACCTTTTATCAGGAGAATATTCTATACTGTCATTATTTGGGGGGGCATATAGAAAGCCTATCCTGTGAATTATTGATAACCAACCTCACCAGACCTGACTTCCATAGTTGTTTTTTAGTTCACTTAGTTTTTTAAAGATAAGATGACTGTGCACAAGATCTAAAAATCATACTGTGGTCCCATGCATATATGCCTGTCTCACTATATACTGGGTTATGTGGGAGTGGTTTATATGGTGGAAATTATAGGGACCATAATCTCTTCTGCTTTATATATTGTTTCTCTCCCTTTCTATCCCTTCTTTCTTGTCTTCGGTTTGTATGAGGTAACAGAAAAAGCTTTCCGCATAAAAAATTTGGCCTCTCCCTGACAAATCCTACATCTTGACAGGCAGACTTAGCATAGCCTGTAAGGCTATAATTAACACTGGTCTAATGAGAGCCATCTCTGCCTGTGACCTGCTGGACTTGTACCCTCATTTAGCCTCACACATCAGGGCCAGTGTGTCAGGGCAGATATATATTCTCACCCCATTTCCCCACTTTCCCTATGGGTGTCTTGTCTCTCTGAGCCGCCAGTGAGAGTGCCGTCAGCTCACAAACTGTCAAACTGATGACCACAGTAACAACCTAGCTTGCGCTAATCTCCCCATAATGTGTTTTCACATCTTAAAGCATGTAGTTTTCAGCTTTACAAACTGACAGGGATGTATTTGAACGCTATTGAGGAATAAGACTGTGATCTGCAGACACTAGACGCTGTGCAATTTTTGTATTTCCAACAATATACTTTCTGCCTGAGAGCGAGATAAATGAAGACATCGGTTAGAAATGATTGATAGCAGCTTGCTCAAAATATATGTTGGCATACCACAATTATTGGCAAGGACCTTGCGATACGGTACATAGCACGATACATGGGTCACGATGTGATACGTATCACAATATGATGCGATAAGCTATATATTGCGATACATTGCAATACTCTACATGAAAATTTTAAAATAGAGCTGAAAATACACCTTGCTGTGTACCATCTGGGTAGTCTAACATGTACATCACAACATTATATTGACAACTCAGCAGACAAATTGAGTCCAATTTAGTTTAATTTAAAATGTCCATTCCAATTTATTAGAACAGTATTTGCATTGCACACTGTTCTAAATCAGTTTCAAACGTGAATGATGTATCGATGATTGAATTCTATTCTTTGTATATCTATTCCCTGTTCTGTATATTTTCCTTGTGCTCCAAAAGGTAAATCCAGCCAAGCATGGTGATGTGATAATATTATGGTGCCACATATTTAAAATAATTATAATTGAGTGGTTAATACATATTAATGAAACATTATATATGTTTTATGTCTAGAAAGCTTACAGGTGGATTCTTTATTAGACACTAGCATTCTCTTATGGTGATCAGATTCTACTAGAATACTACTTGTGCAATTAAGATTCTTTGTTTTTCCTTCTCTCTGTCTATGATTCTAACTTATTATCCTAATTCGTTATTTATTTTCAGCTGTTCTCCCCATCAGCACCCATTCTTTGTCTTAAATAGGCTAAATCTAGTCTCTATGTGTGCATTTTTAAGCGGCACCCACCTAAAAGTCAGAAAGTGACGGAATCCATTTCAACTAAGCCATTTAAAACTCTGTCATCCAGAAAGAAGCAATAAACACCCGCACACTCACCTGCCCCAGTACTCAAATGGGCTGCGCACAGTGAGTTGGAAAGCGTAAAAGTAACTTTGAGAAACCATTCAGACAGCAGTCTCTTGCATTATAACCAACCTTTTGGGCGGCTGTGATTAGCTATTCCTAACCATTGAGATTGGTGTGCTCCTTCTTTTACATAATTCCTTATCCCCGTTGAATTATTCATCTGAAGTTGGTGGAGGGAGAAGACATTGTACTATACAGGGCTAGAAGATGAGGGGAGACATTTTGGTTGTTTGTACAACCAGGTAAAATTTCATAAAATGTTCCACAAAAAAAGATTTTTTAGTTTATACTTAAAATACAGAGGTTACAACATATAGGTAGCACAATTTGTGAATTGTGAAGTTGGTAGCACAATTTGTGAATTGTGCTAACTAATTGGGGTCGGTAATCAGGGAAAAAAATGCATTTTATTTGTAATTATTTGCTTTTTAAAATCACAACCCTTTTTTACAGAATCTCTTGTGTGATTTCTGCTGATAAACAACCAGGCTATTTGCAAGGTGGTTAAAGTGTTGCAGGGACACAACTAAGCTTTCCTTGAGACTGTCTCTGTAAAAATATTTTTGAGCTAAATGTCTTTTCCCCTCACTTCTTTCAGTCCTATCTCTGTCTCTCTATGTATCTGTCTCTCTCAATCCTTGTAAAATTAATTCGAAGTTAATGAGAAAAGAAATACCATGACAGAGATCTCCTAGGCTTTGTTCACTGTGCTTTTGTTAGACACAAATTACATCCAGATTTGGACACATTTTTATATCTTTAATAGTAAATGATTATCATCAGCTCGGATTGTGATATATAAATATATATAGATATATATAAATAAATAAAAACTACACACCTACACAAAAAAATCTGTCACATGAAAGTAGCATTGAGACCCACCCTCTGTATCAGTTCTCCCATGCTGCAGAGAAGTTGGTTAAACCAAATCAATATACTTATTCTATTTAAATTGATGGACTCTCGAGTGGACACAATGTACTCCTGCTTTATTACATCCGAGACAAACTTCCCTAACTGCTGAATGTGTCTAACCACTTTTTATTTAAATTAGCATCAGGAGAGGCCTACAAAAAGTTAGAAAATCGAATTTTTGCATTTGAAATGGATAAAGGTGGGCTGTGGCTCTGAACCTAACCTCTACATCATCTCCATTGTGATAAAGAGGCAAAGCACTGTGACCTTTTACCCTCAGACCCAGAGGCGCATGTGAGATGTGGCTAGTAAGGATAACAGGACATGTGCTTTTTGTGACACATAAGCTTAGGTTTAGGCCTCAGAGAGGTTTAGAGGGCCATGCCTACTAATGCTAAACCCAAAGCCTCCCACTACCTTTATGACAGCAGAATTTCCTTGATCTGATTGGCGGAGAGACCGGTGCAGTGGAGCTGTCCTGGCACTGACCGTCTGCAGGGCAGAGAGAGGGTCGATAGCAGCCTCATGGGAGCTCTCCTCCGCGTTGCTCAGATGGATGAAGTGCCTGACATTATGAAAGAATCTGCACTCTACTTATAGAAACTCATAGAAATACAGTAAAATGTAGTTTTAGCCACTATCACTGATGGATATTTGCAGCTATAATCAGTATTTCTATCTGATCTGCAGTTGTTGATTTTTGTCAAAGGAGTTTTGGCGCAAGGTGGGTTTTCTCTCGCCTCGGTGCGTTTGCTAATTTTCCGGCTCGCCATGACATCACTTGCGCCGTAGAGGGTGTATCAGTCAAAATCAGGTGGCACAGTGTTAGTTTGGTGTCAAGTAAAACCAAATAGGCTATTGCACTAGCATCTCCGCCTGGTCAGACCACGTAGATGCAGCGTAGACGCAGGCATTGGGTGGTAGTTTCCGGGCTTTAGGCGAAGGTGCACTGAGCACAGACTCTTAAAATTCTAAAATACAAAACACTGCTGATTAAACATAATACAATTTAATAAACACAACTGAATCAACAACAAAAATCAATGCAACAATATAATGATACATTATAATTTATTATAATAGAAAATAAATTAAATAAAAGGACAGATCGCTCCTATCAAGTCCTCTGGAATGGACGCCTGTCCAAACCCGGCCCGCTTACCACTGGGGTTTCGCAAAGATCTGTGCTGGGACCCTTACTCTTCTCACTGTACACTAGATCTCTTAGCTCTGTAATCGCTTCTCACGGATTCTCCTACCACTTCTTTGCAAACGACACCCATCTCTACCTCTTATTCCCCCCATCCGACACGCAGATCTCAACCAGAATCTCTAATTGTCTCACTGACATCAGTGCTTGGATGTCTTCACATCACCTCAAACTCAACCTTGAAAAGACAGAGCTACTCTACCTCCCGGCAAAAAACTGCCTTCATGTGGACCTGTCCATTACCCTTGAGAACACCACAGTGTTCACAAGGGCCTCGAGCCTGCAGATTTGCCCTCTACAATATAAGAAGGATAAGGCCGTTCCTCACAAATTATTCGTCACAGCTCCTTGTCCAAACTGTAGTAATCTTACGTCTAGACTACTTAAAACGAATCCAAAATGCAGCAGCCCGCCTAGTATTCAACACACCAAAGTTCTCCCATGTAACCCCCCTCTTCCGAGACCTTCACTTGCTCCCCGTCTCAGCCCACATCCGATTCAAGACATTAGTGTTGGCCTACAAGGCAGCAAAAGCAATTGCCCCACTCTACCTCAAAGTAATGGTAAAATTACAAGCCCCAGCCAGAGCACTTCGATCTACCACCTCGGCTGGCAGGCTGGCACCTCCGTCGCTACGAGCTGCGCGTAA
>JAOEHI010049627.1:0-20182 GCA_025447815.1 Percopsis transmontana | reverse complement strand
CCCCCCCCCCCCCCCCCCCCCCCCCCCCCCCCCCCCCCCCCCCCCCCCCCCCCCCCCCCCCCCCCCCCGGCAGAGGGGTGCAGGTATGCGCATGCATGCGTACTTAAATAGGAACACGGGTACATGTCTAATCACGGTCTACTGCTTGGTTAAATCTTTGACCAGAGAGTACTGTAGAATGATAGATACTTACATGCATGGTTAAGGACTCTGTGGTAAATGAGAGAAGCTTTCTGGCTTTACTAGCATATAACCAGAGCAGTATTCCATATTCCATTTTCCACACGAATGTGTCTCTTGCTCCCACGATAAAGGGAATAATCGTGGGCGCATTTGACATGGGAAAACCTCACTTTTAATATGGAGTTACGAGTGGCTTTTCAATTCACCTCCAGTGCATCGTTCAACACTCTTCAGGTCCCATGAATACCACTCATTAAGTTCATGTATTGAGCCGTCTGTTCTGTCTCCGGAAAGCCATTTGTGCAACCAAAACAGTTTGCTTGTGGCATGCAAAGAAAACAATAACAATGGTAAATCGAGGAAAACAGGACAAGGCTCACATCACAGGAATGGGAAATTGCCGGAGGCATAAACACAAATGAAAGAGCTTCATTCTTACCACAGTCCTATTTCTGTAGTCCAGGAGAAACGATGCATTTTTACAATAATGTTGACAAGCCTGATAAGCACAAGATACACAGAAGTCTTACGACCAGAAAAAGCAATTCACCTCATATCTCTGTAAATCACTTCCTCTTGACTCTAAAGTGATCATTTAGTTTGGCTCCAATATTTGGCATTACTAGGGTCAGTGTAATAAAGGGACAATTCTGTGACACAAGGTTGCATTCATCACTACACATTATAACATAACATTATAGCAGCACTGGGAGGAAGAGTATTTCTCCCTGCGGTGGATAGAACACCACCAAAAGGAATTATCCATGAGTGTGTAGGTATTAACAGCTTTGACAGATATCCCACTTATACAGCTCCCCTCTTTAAAATACCACATTTGTAAATACACTTTGTTATGTGTCTTCTAATCATCACATAGGGAGAGCTACAGCTGTGCTCTGTTTATGAGTGTTATCTATCCTGATAGAAAAAGAAAATAATTTGCATCAAAATCAATGTTGTCGCTAATCACTGGCATACTGTATCCAAGAATGTGATTATCCAAAACAAAAATGTCTCCCTTGCATTTAATATATGTAAAATATTTAATTGTTTGTGTTTTTTTCATTAAAAAACAACAGGGGCTTTATGTAAACAAACTGGCATTTAAAGAGTTAAAATTCTGAAAATGAATGAATATTTGGTAGTTATGATCAGGACTGATGTTGGTTAAAAGATTTAACTCAGTGAAAGTGAAAAATAATATTAATATATAATATTTTTATGGCAGTTTTTTGTTACCATATTTTTAAATACCCTTTGGGATGTGTCTTCTAATCATCACATTCAGGGAGAGCTACATCTGTTTGTGAGTGTTATCTATCCTGCTGAAGTACATTGTTGTATGTATCAAGTTGCGTGTGGTCATATTCATGTAACATGAATTACTCATAAACTGATCAGATTGCTGCCCCCGCATCCTTATTAATATCCAGCTACTGTATTTCTGAGGAAATACACACATTAAGCCAGCTGAGGTAATTGTGCCCACCTGACTGCATTATCATTAGTCTGAAGCTGATAAGCTGCTAATTACAGGGGAAATCAGAGTCTCAATGACATGTAATTCCATTACCACAATTATGCTACCAATTACGCATCATTTAGTAACCTTAGCTTGCAGCACATTTGATTGCCACCTCTGTATCCTCTGGCTGACCTTGTCAACAGCCCATGTGCTAAACTCAATATAAAAAATAATATGCGACCTAATATGTGAAACCTAATAATGGTCTTTTTTTCCCAGAACTTTCCAGATCAGAATTTTAAAAAGGAACACTGTTGATGCTGACAGATGAAATTCATGTGAAACATAAAGTGTCATTTTAAAGTGTAGTAATAGATTGGCCAGGTGTGTTGGTTCTAAATATACTTATCTGACAAAATCCCGTAACATCCAAAACAAGATTCACAGCTGTACTATTGATTTATTTAAAGCATCTGCCCGTGTCAAACAAAATGTTTCCAAAACAAAAATGTGAAACATCGGAAAGAAACTTCTTGGCGTTACGCTATCGACTGTGTCATTGTTTCACTTTTTTTTTTTTTTACATCGCATTGCATTTTAAACGCTGTTTAGGAATTTTTCCATTTCACATAAACATATAGTACAGGCCCTTCTGTGCTGTCTACCTATTATTGGAGGTACAGGTAGCATAGAAAGGAGCTGTTACATGGTAAGAGCTACACAGCCTCTGCACACCAATTTGAGTTAAAAAAAGGGCAGCATTTACCGTGCCTATTATTCTGTCTGGTAATGACTGATGGATAGTATGGCATTTCCCCCGCCCCCCCACGACTGTTGTTTTTCCCCTCATAATGACAATTCCTTTCCCCTGAGCAACGAGATGTCCTGTTTGCATTTTCAGACTGGTTCTCTGGCTGCCTAGCCTGAATGAAAAGGCAATACCAAACAGAGGCTGTTCTATTTTAGACGTCCGAGAAACAGGTCTGAGCTCGCCTCCTGCCTACATATACCATTAGCAATGTGAGCAATGTTCCAAAGCAAAAAGAATCAGGCTGGAGAGATGCTATCGCGGGCCGCAATCTTATGTTTTCATGCCACCTGTCCTGTCTCAACCTACAGCCTAAACCCGCTTACCTTTTGCCCTTGACGCCTATCCCCCATCCGCCCTCTGGCTGTTTCACATTCTTACCTTCTACTTCTTCTTCTTTCTTCTTTCTGTCTCCCAAGTTCTGCTCAAGTGTGAACCGGCCGGTCCAGATTCTTGTGAGCATGCAGGTGAACAGGTCATGTGGAAGAGCAGCGCTGAGGTGTGTCTTTCTATTCGTAACGTAGGATGATCCGAAAAAAAGGAGGTTAGTCTATCTTGGGACTTGCGTGCAGCAAAACTATTTAGGAACAAAGGAAGAGAGATTCCTCTTGGCCTCGTCTCCTGTTATCTCCAAAGCTCCATGTGATCCCCACTAGAGCACTAGAATAATCTGGTGTAAGGATTTCCCAAGGAGCTACAGAAACCTTCAATATATTTGAAGTGCATAGAAGTGCATATAGGCATAGTATTATGTCGTGTTCTTCTAAATGCAGAATCCTTCGCTAGGCGACTACATAATCCGACTTCTTTTTTTTTTACTTTTCCTATTTACAGCATTATCTGCAATCAGAATGTTCAGCTTTATTTCAATTGCACATGGCACCAGGGAGAGCTGTTAACTAAACTCTTATCGTAAAAGACTCTGGAACATACTGCCGAAAGGTATAAAAACCCGAAACAACGGTCTATTAGTACACCATGTGTCGAATATTATGAATGAATGACGAATGTGTCAATCAGCACAATATGGTGATGATGTCCAGGAGAAAAGAAAGGATGATTCCAAACATTAAGATTATATGGTTGGGTTAGGGTTAGGGTTAGGTTGTTTAGCATTACATAGTAATTGGTCTCTCCATTCTGTGTTGTTTGATGGGGCCGTTGGTACAAGCAATTACAGTAGAATTGATATAAGCCTTAAAAGAATCATTCAGGGGTTTGCTAATAAAGCAAAAGAGAAAAATGAATATCCATGGGAAATCAAGAAGCATGACATTTTGAAATTCACACACACACACACATATATATATATATATATATATATATACAGCCATGTAAAAAATTAAGAGACCACTGTATACTTATTTATATAATATAAATATCAAAAATGTAAAAAAGTATATATTAAATAATTTTTAAAATATAAATATATATATACATTTATTCAATTAAATGTATTAAATTTATATACTTGCAAAACTGGTGGTTAACCGGTTCAACTGTTGACAAATGTACTAATTGTAAGTCGCTTTGGATAAAAGCGTCTGCTAAATGCGTCTGCTAAATGCGTCTGCTAAATGCTGTAAATGTAAATTAAATATAAATGTAATTGTATATAGATATTATATTTTTTTAAATGGGCAGTGGTATCTTAATTTTTTTCATGGTTGTATATACACTGTATAGACAGTAGGTTTATGCATGTTAAAACCTCAAGGTAAGGGTTTTATCAGCATGTTCCTATTCAGAGGAGACTAAGTCAATGTAATATATAAAATACACTGTATTTGTCATGGGGGACGATCAATAAGAACTCAAAAGCAGATTCAAAATACAACGATAGTTTAATGTGGACCTTAATCAAAGGTAAAACAAGGGGGCAAACAACTCCGGAAGGAGTCAAAAGTTCCAACAAACAAAAAATAGGCCTTTGATAGTGGTGGCAATGAACACTAAATAGTGTGCAGGGATCAAAATCAAGTGAAACACTATAGACGATGACAGCTAGGCCACTAGGTTAAATGCCAAGACAATGTGACAGACAAAAGGCATGCTAAAGACTATATAGGAAGCTAACAAGGTCTACAAGACACAGGTGTGACGCATCAACGCCGGTGATTGGTTCTTGGCTCTCAGGTGGGGCAGGAAGATCACCTGGGAGTTGAAAGATCTGCAGACACACCTACAAACAGCCCAAACATCCATACAGATACTGTACTGGGGGGGGGATTAGGAGGCAGGGGTACCAGGTCAACCTGTGACAATACTATCTCTACAATAATATCTTCAATGATTCTGTGCCCTGACATTTACTGACATCACGGCAGGAATGTGCTCTCTGCGGAGATGTGCTTCTCCGATGACTTTACATGTTCTTCCTGTGTTCATGTGGGCTTCCTCCTGGTGTGGTTTCCCCCACACTAAAAGTCATGTTAGGCACTGTTTAGTTATCAATGGACATCAATGTGCCGTTTTCAGTTGGTTCTTTATCAGTGGGCCAGTGAGGTGGGCAGTGACCCTACAGTATATGTGACAGTCCTGATAGTAGCTGACCAGTAAGCATGGACAGATAAGACTGGTTTGTGTGTTGTAAATGCTTGACAACCCGGGCTACACCTACACATATAAATATCTCTTATCCTACTGTTACTTAAATAGTTTCAGTACACAGCTGGATGAGAGGGACAATAGTAAGGAGGAGAGAAAGCGGTGGCATATTTTTGTTTCCTCCTCCCACTGGGGCATACCTGTCTTTTTTGCTCCTTGTCAGTTAGTGTGTGAATGCCATGTGTCTGCCAACTCCTGTGCCCATGTCATGCCAGGGATTGGTAATGAGTTTCTAATGAAGTGTCAACACTTGTTGTACACTTATTTTTCACACTGTACAATATCTATGGCGTTTTTTTTTAAATAACATTTGACCACGGATAATTATTTAAAGAACTTTGCTGTGGCCATTTTAATACAATTACTATAGAACCTTTGTCTCTAATAGGCCACTTAATGTGGGTGGTGAGGTTCAATGCTAGGCAAGCTGCAGTGCCGCACCCTGAAACACTGTGCATGGTGTACTGTACACAAAAACACGTCAATTCAGTGGAAACACTTGGTTACTGCAAAATGCACTAGCACTGAGGTTTCAGACAAAAGTCAAAAGGAGTTCTGTGGGTCCAAATAAAGAGTGTTTATATTCCTGTCCCAAAAAAAAAACATTTTAAGGTTGATTGACGGGCTACCCACATTTTGTGCTGAATTTGAACACTGAAAGAATGACTGGTACACCTAGCTTGTCAAAGTTTGGTCTGTGTCTCAGTTCACTGGGCTGTGATGTCACGCCCAAACTGTTCCTTCTTCATGGGGTAAGGCTTTGACATTAGTCTGGAAAATTTGGTGTGTATCTCTCACTCTTTCACTTTTCACTGTTGGATGTTGTATTAGGGGCATGCCAACCTGTGAAACTAGGTAATGTCTGCATAACGTCTAACTTATAACTGGAGCATTTATAGTACCAGAACACTCACAACTTGGTGTTTGTTTTATGAAAAGCAGTTATATTCAACCTTATGAAGAGACTACTTTTTATAAACTTTACAGTAAACTCACAACAAATAGTTCTAACTGGCATCTTTGCGTAACAATACAAAAATTGCTATGAAGATATGGATCACTGGATGAACAGGAATGGAGTGCTAAGAAAGTAATCACTGGAAGTATTTATATCTGGTCATCTTGAACCGGTTGTTCAGAGTTAAGAATATGTTCAAACATGTCCTGGTTTAAAACAACAAAGCTGTGCACTGGTCTTTTCCAATACCAAGCTGTGGAATACAGCAGAAGAGAGAGATAAATGGACGTGTTATACAAACATGCATTTTCACATCTGCACCAATAGTCGCAGCAAATATTCCCCATATGTAACAGACAACATATGGTCTGTTATATTACTATGTGGGTTAGTAATAAATGTGTTCTGTAATTGCAAGAACAAATGTGGCATTGTTGTGCTTGTATTGGACTTTTCCATGTTCCATTAGTGGTGGCTGTTTTACCTCGGCCGCTTCAATACAGACAATGGAAGCTGACGAGTCAGGTAACTATAGTCAGGTAACTCATCATGGGTGATAACAATTAATATTATGGTCATTACTAAAGTCTGCAAAGGTCTCTCCCTCTCTTTCTGTCTATCTGCCCCCCCCCAAGCTGTTCTCTCTCTGCTATTTTACTGGCGCCAGACCCAGCGAGCCCTGCCCTCCTGCCTTCTTCCATGTGACACATTCACTAATGTAGAGGAAGAGCAGAGGCCGCCGGGCTGTCTTTTAAATATCTAGTGCCGTTGTCAACCTATAACTTAAAATATGTTGCTTGCTCTTACGCAACTGTTTGGAGCTCAAGACTGGATGCCGCTTTCCTGTTCAATACTGTCAAGTAGCACCGCAGCCTGCACAGTGGCCATTAAGAGAACAAAAGACGAGTGTGTTCCTAATGGACCCTGTTCTAGTCGGGAATACCCAGGTGTAGCTCATAGCATTCACTATAGGTCTATTTCATTTTGGTATGCCAGTGCACCAGCATTGTACAATGTCTTGGTTGTGTAAATAGCAAAATGAAACGGACCCATATGTAACATTAGGATTGACATTCGTCTTTACCCTGCACCTCTGAGAAAAGACCATTACCAAACCATTTGGCATGTTCGTTAGAATGATGAAGTACATGGCTGATAACATCTCATTGTTTTGTCAAATAAAAGGACTTGCACACTGCATGTGTGTTGAGCTTAGGTTTTGATAAGATTGTGTTTTGAATTTCCATCCTTCTGGGCCCAGGGTAACCCTTGCTTGTTATAAGCTGTGAAAATCTCAATGTGGTCACTCCCACACAAAACACAAGCAAAGCTCCCTGTGTGTCGAGAATTGCTATAATTAAACACAGACATAGAGGAGGATTTCCTACAGTTAATTGTGGCTTGACTGACAAATCTCACACACACACACACACACACACACACACACACACATATGTACAAATGTATCACATATGTGCACATCACACAGAAACTATCCCATGCTACTGTATGCTCCTAACAAGTAAGCATCAAGTTTCTGCCTGAACAGAGTATGTAGCAAGTGTTGTGGTATCATTACATGGTCTCCTGTTTTGGGTATTTCAATTTGTTTTGTCATACATAGCTATACATGAATAATGCCCAGGTAGAATCAACATTTTGTCTGCAATCATGAAATCCCTCTGTTGACATGAACTACTATAAAAGCCCTAACCACCATTATGTTTAAACAAGGAACACACTCACATGCACACAGTCAATGTGGTGCACTCATATTAACGGGGACCTGTGTAAGCACTTTAAGAAGAGCACACTGATTAATATAGTGTGAACAAGAACATGAGATTAACAGGCAAAACTTCTGTATGCACTTCTGTAACATCTGTAAGGGTGAGAGTTGTCAGAATGAAATGCCTTGACGGCCCCTAAATATTCCAGTTTTCTTGTGTAGGACCAGGGCAACTCTCCAGAGGCCTCCGCTAAGAGCATACAGACAGAGGGGACTGCGAGCCCTGCAACGTTGCTTGGAACACAACTTCCAAAAGGAGCTCCAGGATCCCCGGCATGTGGTTCCACTCAGAGGGTAATGGGTGTGATTTCCCTGCGACATGATAGTTGTGGAACGCTGAACCGCTTAGTCTTGGAACACCCTCGTTTCACGTCTTTACACGATCTCCCACCACATCTGCTGGCCCTGCTTGTGGCTTCAACCGCCCCAGGTTACACACATAGGGAAAATACTTTAATTGCTCATCCGTTTTTCATTCAGGATTATTTTCACTTTTATTTTCTCTTTGAAATCGTCAAACACTTAAATTGCTAAAATGACCAGAAATTGTATGTTGGCAAAGTCATGCAATTGCAATCGCTATTCGTTGGTGTGAATACATAAGGCAATTTGCCAACTCAAATGTTAAGAGTAAGAGTCAGAGAGTCAGAGTCAGTAAGAGTCAGAGTCAAAAGAGTAATTGCATTGTTTTGTCATTATTATTTATGCCTGTGATATGTCATACAACATATTTGTCATAACTATTTCTACACTGTAGCATTTATTGCACTCAGCCAAACCCCTCACCTCCTTCCCTTCTTGATTAGCTTCACCAGCTAATGGAGAGTTTCCTGTGCAAAAGAAAAATGCCACTAAACAAACTCACAGTGGGCATTTGTAAAGCAGAAAACACCCAGTAATTCCAAAATGCAAGGTATAGTGTATGTTGTTCTATATGAACTCATTGAGGTTTGCATCTGAATCCTTCATACTGTAGCCTTCCGAAGCAAATTGGATCATACAGCTACAATAAAACATACAGCATTCACTGTTATTTAGTTTGACAGGACAAAGATAGTAAACTTCTCTCATGGCTCATCCTTTACTTGCCCATATACTGTAAAAATCAACAACAAAAAAACCCAACATCTACATTATACACCCTACATTATATAAATGGCCCAAGTGAACAATATTGTGACTGTGAACAAGGCTATTTCAAATCGTGAAGCCACTGAACCATGCCTCTAATCCCTTACATCATCAAGATTTATGCCTGAGGGCATCCTCCACTGAAAGTGAATAGGAGAATGACTGTGTGAACTTTTCTAACTATGGGATTGTTGGGTTTTGGCTAGTTGGATTGTGTGGTGAATTAAATATTAAGCTTGTCGAATCCAGATGGCCAGCAGAGTTTAGGCCTGTGTGGTATAGGCTGAAATACCAGTAGTTGTCCTAACACAGGCTGATCAGTTCACATCATCATATTGGTTTCCACAGCAAGAGAAGGAAACATTCCCAGGAACTGATAGGGAGTGTGTAATGAACAGGCTTTCTAAAAAGCGCAGTGACTGCTCTGATGATTTACAGCCTGCCACAATGAACTGAGCAGGTCCCTTTATTGCGCCTAAGTCTGTAAATCAGGTCTCCATCTTATGAAGAATGGAGCTGATTTCAGGTCTGTCTCTAGAGATTCAGGTCGTTTGACTAAAGGCAGGGAAAAGGTAATACAGTGATACATTATACATGATGTTATGTATGAACATTTCACTGATAGATTACATAGCATCAGGGAGTTGAATAATACAATCGCATAACAACACCCTTTGTTGGTGCATTGAGCCAGTGGTTCTCAAACTGTCGATCAAGGTGACCTGAGGGTCACAAGATGCCTTCAAAAAGGTGGTGAAAGATATTGAAACAATTTTTTAAATTATGCCAGCAGGATTTCTAATCTTTTATTTCTATATTTCTAAATTTGTTTTAACATCTTTAATAATAATACAAAAAGAAAATACATTTAAATATATAATTGTAAGTGCATTTTTCAGTTTGTTGTTGTCCACTGTGTTGTTATGTTATGGTTTTATAATAATGGCTCACTGCTCGGGGAGGTCACAGGTCAGAAAGTTTGAGAACCACTGCTTTAAGATGAAATACCAATATATTAGATGATATACTGTATGACAGAAACACACAGGCTGCTAATCTAACTGCGTGTGAAAATAGTGTGCGTCGCATGTCTAGGTAGAGGTACTTTACCAGGAGCCTTTCCACTGTAGTGATGAGAAAGATGTCAGGGTAATTCCTCTATCAACAGCTTAGTTTGTGCCTTTCGTCATGCCTAACTAGAATAGGATCAGCTCCAGGCCCCATCAATGGCATCGTCTCACGCAAAGACAAATGAGCAGCTGTCAAGCTTCACGCTGGCGTCTCATTTGATGCCGTCAGACTGGGCCTCTTGGTCATCTGGCATAAAAAGGGTTTAGTAATTTGCCCACTCTTCCTCTTTCTAAATACTCTCCCAACACAACAACTTCCTCCCTGTTGAGTGACAGACCTAGACAAAGAATTCCATTAAATGGGATCAGAAAAAAAGGGGGGTTGGGGACTCAAGCAAGACATCAAAAGGACCGTGCATTTACATTATATAATGATGTACATGCTTTAAAATAGCACCAAAGCATAAAAACATTGTGGACTTTGCAATGATAAGAAATTAAATCCATAAAGAATTTATATTACAAAAGGCATACCTACTCCATTGAGCACCATTGCCAGTCAACAGATGTTTGATATCCCCAGGTAAGTTTTTAGCCTCATAAAACAATTTACTTACAATTCACACTAATTCACATTTACACAAATTGTACAGTTACATCTACTAGAAGTAATGCATGACAATGAATAATTTAAATGTATTTCTTTCTATATTTGTTGTCTTGTAATCAATGCAACAGCGGTGCAGAAAACAAGTGCTGTTTAAAAACAAAGTGTTCGCAGCTGCTGTTGTGGAACAGACCAAAGAAGGAACTACTCGATGACAAGTTGTACACTGAGTAAAGCTCCCCCACGGCTAACGGCAGTGAATAACACGTAAGGTATTCCCTTGATTGTCCTTCCTCAATGTGCTGCCTTTGAGTAACCATAAGATAGTTATCTATTATTTTGTGTGTTTTTTGAGTAGTCGTATGTCACAAGCAGGTCAGGTATTGAGGTGTCTCGTGTCTTGTGGTTTTCAGAGTTGACCACAAATTCTGTTACAGTACACCCTTCAAAAGGATAGGACTCTGCTAAATAGCATTGGAAATTGGGGTTTGAAGGAAGAAACAGTAGAAGGACTTAGCTGGGTAACATTGTTGACACATTAGGAAGACTCCCAAAATTAATAAAATACAGCAGGCTGTATTTTTATTAATTCACAACTATCTTAACTATCTTAATTAATCTACTAATTTGACCATATTTTTAGGTTAATGTTATGTTAAGGCAGTCATGATGCATTCTGGTGAGTAATGCCTCAGTCGCACCAACATTTATGGCAGCAAAATTTCAGGACCAAATTCTTTACATTCCGATAGAAATGTCTTGATTCGCTTCCAGTAAAATAAATTCACTGTGGTGAATTTGCGGTGTTGACCAGTAGCCAAATCTGGCCTTCAAATGGGCCAGCCCATTTGGCAAGTACACTCAAACGAATCTTACACTGCCCATTTCTAGTGTAATGGGGGGCCAAAGATCATCACCTGCCTCACAATAAAGTGTGTGCGTGTAGTGTGTATGCTTTAGATGAAAGATGATTTATTGCAAGAGAAGATTTATAATCTAGCTATTATATTGTTTGTGTTCGTGCGTGTGGTTGTGTGTGCGGACACATGTGGACTGCTCCCCTGTATGGCTTCAGCACACAAGCACACTTGGTGGCTCCTCCCCTCCATCAGCCTGGGTGTGATTAGAGCCAATACAGGCTGGGGGCAACCTTCGTCTCAGAAAGAGAGAGAGAGAGAGAGAGAGTGAGAGAGAGAGAGAGAGAGAGAGAGAGAGCGCAAGAGAAGGAGTGGACAGCCGCTCTGTTGCAGCAGCGTCACTTTTGTTGGTTTCCAACAGTAGCATCGCTGTTATACAACATTCAGCAAAAAGCTATCCAACTACTTTAATCCCAGTGGACATATACAACTTGGCAACATTGTTTTTTATCCCCTTTTTTCAACCCTGTTTTTCCGTGTTTTTGCGCTTTTGTGCTTACTCCACAAACTCCATACATTTGTTTTGTTCTACACATGTTTTTGGACTGCTTGAATACATTTCTTCTTCAGCTTCTTTAAACATGCTGCTGTCAGACACTGCAGGAGAACCTCTCACATGCTGGTCTTGGTCCTAAAGAAAAAAGGGGGACACATACACCACCGATGATGTTTGAGTGCATCCAAGTGAGACTGTGGAGGCGTACACCATGAACCATTTCATCTGTGCCTTTGAGTGTGTAAGCAAATAGTTTGAGACCCTTGGAAGAAATGCTAGATTTTCTATTTCTTTGAAATGTAAAACTACCCGTTGGACTTGACCCAGCAGAGTAGAGAACAGTTGTGTCTGCAAGTCAACATGAACTGGAGCGTCACAGCGTCAAATGTGGTCAACACGACCACGGAAACCTCCAACAAAGGATCTTATCACGAGGCCACGGGACCCTGGATTCTAATCGTCCTGGTCATCATCATAGTGACCATCGTGGTGGGAAACCTGCTGGTCATCATAGCCATAGCTCACACCCCAACGCTTCAGACCATGACCAACATCTTCATCATGTCCCTGGCCTGTGCCGACCTCATCATGGGGGTGCTGGTGGTGCCTCTGGGTGCCACTATCGTGGTTACGGGCAACTGGCAGCTCAGCTCCACCTTCTGCGAACTGTGGACTTCTGTGGATGTTCTCTGTGTGACGGCAAGCATCGAGACACTCTGTGTGATCGCGGTGGACCGCTACATAGCCATTACGAGGCCACTGAGGCACAAGGTTCTGATCAATAAGTGGCGTGCCAGGGTAGTAGTTTGTTTGGTTTGGATTGTTTCTGCACTCATCTCCTTTGTACCGATCATGAACCAGTACTGGCGGGCAGAGGATGAAAAAGAGGCCAAAAACTGCTATGACGACCCTTCTTGCTGTGACTTTGTGACTAACAGGACCTTTGCCATAATTTCATCTGTAGTGTCTTTTTACATCCCTTTACTTATAATGATATTTGTGTATGCCAAAGTCTTTCTAATAGCAACACGCCAGGTACAGCTCATTGACAAGCATCGGTTCCGCTTTCAAAATCAAAGTCCACCAACACAGCTGGGGCAAAACATCAACACCAGCCCGTCCTTAGCCTGCGTGGCATCCTACACCACCGGCACAGCAGCACGTAGAAAGAGCTCGAGGCGAAGGCCGTCTCGGCTAATGCTTGTAAAGGAACACAAGGCACTTAAGACTTTAGGCATTATCATGGGCACCTTTACACTGTGCTGGCTGCCATTCTTTGTTGCCAACATAATCAATGTATTTAACAGAAACATTCCATCTGTGGGTCTCTTCCGACTGCTAAACTGGCTGGGCTACATCAACTCTGGCCTAAACCCTATCATCTACTGCCGGAGCCCAGAGTTCCGAGTTGCTTTCAAGAACCTGCTGGGCTGCCCTTGGCTGTCCACCCAGAGGGTAAATAATTTTTACAAAGATCTGCAGACTCGCTGCTCATGTTTTCTGTGGCGGGCTGAGCCGGGCACAGCAGGCTCTTTCCAGAAGTCTCTGACTGCCAAGGCAGAGGGCAACGACAGCCTGGCGAACAGTCAGGACAGCAACAAGACAGAGGAGCCTTCACCAGGACGACCCCACTCCAACGGCAGCACACAGTTCAGCGACTTATCTCAACCTGAAACAGAATTGTAAGTTTGCTTGTCTTAACCCATTTTCCACACTTTCCACACTCCCCACATTGATGCTTTACTTTCAGGGTCTATAAAGGCCAAGTTAAACTAAATACATATTCTAGCATATGCAGTACATGTAACATACAGAAGTTTCAATATGTTAAATTAGGAACATTCACTCATACTGCCTACATAGATATAAAAATGTAATGTGCAACTTAAATACAAAATTTAAATAACTACCTTTCATATATATACATCACACATATTATTAATTAGGCCATTCATCAGCCTAAAAATATATGTTGTTGCTATGTTAGTTTGGTATGAGTCAGATGTCCAAATTTTTCTTTGAGGCAGGCAACAGAAGTCTATCATGTGATATGTGAGCAGACCACCTGGCATCTACGACTTATCATTTCATGCTATGAATAATGGGAAGGCTGATTTAATTTGACATAACAAAATGTAACAGTTTGACAGGGATTCAGTTAAACCAATTATGTGGATGACGTACTGTTAATGATTATCAAACTAGCTTGAAATGAAGCAGAAGAGAGACTGAGAGAGAGAGAGAGAGAGAGAGAGAGAGAAAGAGAGAGAGAGAGAGAATTAAAACAGACTTTGTACTAGGTACTTTCATTATGCTGTCTAGCTATATGTGTGTGTGTGTGTGTGTGTTTGTGTGTGTGTGTGTGTGCACGCGCACGTGTGCGTGTGTGTGTGTGTGTGTGTTGTAGGTAAACATGTATGGAGGATTTATTTTTAAGGGAAATGAGAATGCAGGTTTTACTTTAAAAAATAATGGTTAATAATAATGAATTATTATTTTAATATTATTTAATAATTCAGTCGATTCATATCCACAGTCAACTGTCCTGCACACAAGTCAAGTTTTCAAATATTGACACAAATTCTTATTAGTAGCTACTATATGGTATGTCTGACAGCTTTAGAATACATTGAATTTGTCAAGGTTATGAAATAATTTATTTGAGTAGCATGACATATGACAGTGACATTAACAACAACATAAAAAATTAACAGGAGCAGTTTAAAATAGTAAACTAGTAAAATACAATATAGAAATTAAAAAATATACACAGCATCTTTTAATTAAAATGACAGAAGTACCAGTGTGAATGCTTTAAAGTTAGAAACTTTAGAGAGAATAGAGAACATTTGTTAATTCATTTTTTTCTATATTAAAATAGGATGATCCAATAGATCATCCTATTTTAATATATATAAGATATATATAATATATATATTTAATATATATAAGAAAAATGCATTAGATATATGGATTAGACTAATGCATTAACAATAAACATTCTATGTTTTGTTATGTTATGTTTGTTACAAATATATACATTACAGTACAAAGAATGTATTGTTGTGTGTAATGTTTTAAAGTAATAGGGATGATACTGATAATACAGAGAGATATTATACAATGTATTATAATATTTTGTTTTGCATTTAGAATAAATAAATGAATACATCCATTATATAACCATATTTGGTTATATAATGTTCTGGGATAAAAATAGATTCAGAACAATAAAAGGAAATTAAATGTTACTAAACCATTGGCTGCAGTTGGATTATTAAAATGAATATTTGAAACTATATCTGTACAATTACCCTCAATGACTGAATAAGCAAAAGGAAATTCATCTGAACATTAAAGCTGCTGCATTATGTTGCCTGCAATCAAACTGATGGCAGCTTCATACAAATGACAGTACTTTACACAAAACAGATGTTCATTGATTTAAAATGATTTGAAGTACTTTGAATGATACTGTATATGGACACTAAAAATAATAAGAAATACTTGATCAAATGATAAAAAATGACCTCTCAATAAGCTGCAATGCGCAATGATTAGAATTGATGCAATTGAATGACCACTGGCTCTATTGTAAGAGAAAGACTGATAGAAATGAATGGTATTTTTAGGAAAACCCCTGCAAATATTACTATCGCTCAAGCTGTCTATGCCTTTCGTAGGGCCTCACTTCACCCTGCCCAACACTCCTTGCAGCTGATAAAGTTTTATCACCAAGGCACAAGGCTCTCCTCCCCCCATAACTGGAGAAGCTGTTTACAAGACTAACAGCCAATAAGATCACTTATATTAACACGGTGGAGCTGGATAACTGACCATTTGTCTGATTACCTTTTAAGCAGTCTAGGCATATAAATGCTAGACTTGTGCTCTTATGATTGTGATTGACAGGAAAAACAAATCTGATAAATTTGATGTCATATTCAAAACACTTACTGTATATTATAATATTCATAAATGTGGTTAAGTGGTTTTCCAAATATCTGCCATAATGGCATGTGGCTTTTCATTTCTACTCATCAGCACATTTTGAATTGAGCAATCCTTATACCAGTCAGGGAATCACTAGTTAGTATAGGCTACTACTTGTACTGCTGAATTTTCTCTTGGGGAACAATAAAGCGCTATATTATTTAATATTATATTATCTTTTATTAACGTTAATCTGGCAATCTGCACATTTTGAGAACGTAAGAAAATTTAAACCTTTACATGCCGGCCCCAGTGGAATTTTACAGATGTAATCAATTTGGCTGTAATGTGAGAGACATTTAGGAGCATATAAAAATATTCCTTAAAAGGAGCCTAGTGGGCTCTCCAACCGTTCACCCTGAGGGGCAGGCTTAGTGGACTAACACTGTGCTTTGAGCTGGATTACAAGAATGTAAGGGAGATCAGTACTTCAAGGAGGATGGGAGCCACTGCTTTAGAAAGGGCCATGGCTTTAGTAACCCAAAGAGCTTTTTAATGACATGTATATGACCAGCATATGCTCCATATTAGCTACTAAGGCAGCCGTGGCACAGTATGAATCAGGTGTGTTGGGTGTGATTGACTCATGAGCTGGATGGTCATCAGATGTGGACATCATTATTTCATGGTCATTTCTTCTTCAGGGCTATGGCTAGGGATATGCTTGTGTATCTAACATCTGAAATGATTACCTAAAGTAAACCTAAATAAAACATTACAAGCTTAAAGTTACAAGACAATGGTCTCTAGTTTTCGGACAGTGCAAGGCCGGCACTAGCGCTAACCCAGACGTAATAGCAATTTCGTTGAGTGCAAGGTGGTTTTTCTCTCGCGCGTATGCTAATGTCCCGGCGTGCCATGACATAGCTTGCGCCGTAATGGGTGTGGGGGAGAAATAGAGGGTGTTTCAGTCTAAATCAGGTGGCTCAGTGCTAGTTTGCGCACAAAAATTGCGTTACTGTCTCCGCCTGGTCAGACCACCTACCACAAACTACCACACAATGCCTGGTTGTGTGGTAGTTTCCGGGCTTTAGGTGAAGGTGCACTAAGCACATACAGTACCTATCCAAGATTCCACATTCCACATGCCTAATGTATCAAACGCTGTCATTTGAACCATTAAAGCTGAAATTTGTCACTTTTCAGTTAATTTTGGCGAGGCCTACAGTAAATTAGGGATTAGTAATTAATCCCAAACCAAACAGTATGTGGACAAATGGAGGCACTTAACACTTTATTCAGTTCGGCGCATCAGCCCCTGCTGTTTGAAGCATCACTACCCGGCTATGCACCGCTGAAGGATAGATGGATGGGTCTGTGGCTGGATGGATTGACTGATTGACTGAAAAAAGTTAGAGAATGTTGCAGAGAACAATATCAGACAAGCTGGTTATACTCATTGTAATTAAGTAGCGGAACAGATACAATGTAGGAAGACAACTACACACTAGACCACCCTGACAGTCAAACCCAGTAAGGAGTTTTAGTGTATCGGGATGTTAAAACAGCCTTTCTAACAATGCGCATGTGCAACACTTGGCAGTCTTATGTGCAGCCCAGGAGACTTTGTGCAGCCGTTTCCTTTCTATAATACAAAGCAGGGGGGGTGGGACCCTCCAAGGGGTTGTGGAATGATTTTGCAAATGATTTAAAAACTTTTGTTTTAAAAACAAATTGATATAATAAATATTTCTATATTATTCTACTATTAAACAAGTAGTGACTCATATTATGCAACTTTGGGGGTTGTGGATCAAAACATTGGAAGTCTACTGAAGAACTGACATATGGAGCTCAAGTGTCACCAGGGAATATACTATATGAAACATACTATGTGAAACATAAAGGAGATAGCATATAGACGGGGTAAGAGGGGTTGATGCCTCCCAGGATAGCCATGGGATAACGCCACTGAAATGAGGAATCACCTGGTGAGGGTTGAGCGAAAACTGAGGCACTACACTGTAGAGGCATTATCAGCACTAACACCAAGCTAATCTTTTCAGGTAAAGGAGAAGTTTCTTTAGGAGGGGACAGTGTTTCTGTGTTTTGTGCTGCACAGGATGACATTTTGATTAAAGTTAAAAAATGGATTGCGTTGCAGACGAAAAAATTGCACAATAGGCAAAATATTTTGCCTATTGTGCCCACTACTTGCCAAACTTCAGATAATGCATTGATGCATTTCTAGCAGGCTAGGAAAAAGTGTAAAATGCTTTGAGAGAGAAGTCTCTAATACAGTGGTTTCAAAACATTTTGAGCCATGACACTACCCTTACAAAGAAGTGTGCGTGAATATGAAACACTTTCAGATAGCATAACATATAACATAAGAAATATCCCCTGATCCACACTTTGTGAACTGCTGTAGGAGTCTAACTGTAACATATCTGGTTACATGTAAAGCTATACTGGAATCTTCCATCTTCCCTTAATCCAGACCCAGGTTGCATAAATATTAAACTTCAAAGATCAAATGCAGTTCATAGATCTACATAAATATTCACATCAGTTGTGTTTGTTAGGAAAAGCCAAACATGCCTATAAGCACCCAGGGGATGTATCACCTGAAGTATGATGTACAGACAAGAAGAAATAAACGTAGATAGATGCCACTACAACGTGCCACAACAAGCAGTGCACCGACTCTCACAGCTCTAGTGTAGTGACTGGATTAAGTGATTAAATGGGTGAATTTGTCTCAACTTTCAGAACACCCATTCATATTTTCAGAGAAAATCGACCACATACTTAAACAAATGCTTTTGCTATATTTACATAATATAGCATAATAAATTCCCCAAATGAAAGTAGATTTTATTAAAGAGAAACGAGAGAGAGAGAGAGAGAGAGAGAGAGAGAGAGAGAGAGAGAGAGAGAGAGAGAGAGAGAGAGAGAGAGAGAGAAATGGTGGAAAATATCTATTTGACAGCCCATAATATATTTGGTAACCTACTCCAGTCACCAGAACTGGCTCATAACTTCAAATAAATATGTAAATATTTTAGACACAATGGAAACACCACTATACTCAACTAGCAAAGGTAATAAAGGACAACCAAGTAATATAACGTCTCAAAACTAAATAATGTCTAGACCACCAAGGTGTTAGTCATAGAAAAATAAATTAAGTAGCTCCAGAAAGTCTGTTATCTGGTCATAAGAGGGTGAATTGTCTTTAATTCTTGGTTAATGAATCAGTAAGGACGTTGTGTATATAATCCATGAAACTATGTTTACAACGCAAGCAGCTCTGTTTTACAGGAACTGACATTCAAATTGTATCATTATAGCAAATAATAATTATATTTCCCACACAGTCTCTGTTTTATTATCTGTTTTGTCATCGAGCATTAGTAATTGAGATATTTAAGAACATGTAACAGTACACTACAAAATCTGTATTCAAACACACAATGATATTGTGGCACAGTGTTGTGACAGAGGAGGCTGCGGCCCTCTATGAAACAGGATGTTGATTTAGTGGCAGATGAAGAAATCATTATTCTGTGATTGACAGGCTTGTGTGCCAGCAAGCATACTGAAGCGTGCGTCAGTGTATAGCTCCATGTGACTCTTGAGCTCCCAAAATGCCGGTCTGATAGGTTAAGGCACTGCACTGCAGCATATCACTATGTACAAATGATACCTAATGTTTCGATGACGTTTTGAAAAGTGTCCTGTGACGTCGCTCTCTCTCCGTGTGATGTGGTCCATGCCATTCTACTCTCTAACAGCCACTCACTATGTTGTACGTGGGCCTTTACTTTTACAGGCATAGCAGGCCTGCCCGACATGTAGGATGACATGTGGGAAATCTCAAACACCCCCTTAGACAGGCTGACTTATGTGAGATCCAGCAGCAAGGTCTTTAAATGGCGTACTCTGGGAGTTGAGCAAACACTTCAGTATGGGGCAATTGTACGTGGGTAGGATTTCCTTAGATAAAAACTGTTCATAAACTGCAACTTTATCTCATTGCCTCATTGCCTTTGTCTCATTATAGCAGCAGCCAAAATCAATATTATTTGTGTGTGTGTGTGTGGGGGGGGGGGGGGGGGGGCTACAATATTGACAATGTATATATGGGTTACAAAAAAATGTAATGGTATAATTAAATTAAATATGAAAAAAATATAAGGCAACAAAAAATAAAAA
>JAOEHI010049616.1:0-20186 GCA_025447815.1 Percopsis transmontana | reverse complement strand
CATATACATATACATATATATATATATATATATGAAATAATGAAATTACTGGATTGAATGGATTGAATGAGACACTCCTTTAATCACTTTCTAAAAGATATCCACAGTGTGATTTTAACAGGAATCGAGTGGCCGGGCCTTAAGAAACCTGCTGTTCATAGAAGTGACCACGTAAAGCTTCAAGACAACCAAGAAATAAGCAGAGGTTATACTTAATCTAATACAACAGAAAAGCTCTAATCCTTTTGGCTGCATTTTGCACAGTTTGCAAAAGTATATCGCGTCTATAGAGTTGAATGTTTGGTCTGAGGCAAACAATAGAATGAACCTTGAATGTCCTTTATCCAGAGATAAAGACATACAATAGTTCTCTATGCCACAGTGTTGACATTCAAATTGCAGGTGGGACATTGAAGGGGACCCACGTGATCTCTGAGACACTGCACCCAGGGTCTGTTATTGTGTCAGGCATTCCACAGTCACAGTAAGTTGGCTAATTAACAACAGATCACATGGGTCCGACATAGGGGCTCCACTACATTGTGGTTAATCCTTGATCAGCAGATATAAATGGAATGTAAACTATGTAGGAGAGTTTTGATGCATCTATTGGCACACTCACTGAAAAATGTGTCGTCCTCTCATCTGTAACTTCATTAATGTGAAACAGGTTTGGTATTCTATCTTTTCAACTATCCTCATCAGGAAAGGCAATCTGGAAAGAACTAATTCTTCTTTATACACATCTAATGAGTTAGTTGATCTTCCACAACTCTCAAAAACCTGCTCTTTTGACCTTTTTAGCATATCCACTTAAACTAAAATGGCTGAGAAATCTAATGGAAGAGTCTTAAGTTCTAATGGGTTACAGGCGCAACATGACTCCCAATAAACAGTGATTATGAAAAAAAACAGCAGACATGGTTCTTCACAGCACAAATTAGCAGCCAGCTGAAGCGTTTTGGATTTATTGGCCTGACTGGGGAAACATTGTTTTGCTAACTTTTCATGTCTCTTAGTTGTTTCAGTATGACACATTTAGCACAATTTGTGTTATTTTAACAAAGAAATGTATTGTTGAGAGGATTGCCCAATTCTCAGCAAATGTTATGATGGATTGGTAATATTTGTGTTCTCATCAGTGAATGAGATTGCAGTAATATGACAGAAAATGATATTGTCATTATCATCTCCATTGCTGGCCTCTCTATCCTAGCCAGCTCCCGACTGTCTCTCTCAGCATTTCAGACATGCCTCAGCACAGTCGACTTATTGGGCCAAGAGAATAGGCCCTGTTTGTTCGTGCTCGAGTGAGTTCAAGTATGCTATTCTCTCCTGATAGTATCGTAGTCTGTTTGGCTTGGTGTTTTTGTGGTGGGGAAGAACAAGCATTCTTACCTGTCGGGAGAGTTTTGATAAGCTTTTTGACGCAGACGCAATTCTTTCATGGATTATGGAATAAGTTTAACCTTGAGGAGTAAGAATGTGACATCAAAAGCAAGAATTAATTCACAATGCTGAAACCTGCACTTCAGGTAACATTGCTATCAATAACTTCAGAATCACAACGTGAAGCCAGAGAAATTAACATATAGTAGAGATTGTGATGTTGGTGTTTCACACCTTGCTGATAAGGTGAATATTTGGAAATACAGTATTTCACAAGCAAAGCCTCTCCAGAACACCTACTTGCCCCCTCATGTAGCGTGTTGAGTGTTGAGTGAGTTGCACATATGATAAGTAGACCCCAATCGTTGTTCCTGATTTACTTGTTACCTTCCTGACACAACACAGCTGGGGTGAGGTAATGCTTTAAGAAATGCAGAGAGATCTGAGGTGCATAAGACTGTCTTAATGTAAGCTGAGGTTCATCCAAACATGTGTTTGTCAGTCACAATGTCAGAACAGGGTAGCCTACAGTTGGACCACATCAATAGCAAATAGCTCATAAATAGTTCTGCATCAGTCTGAAAACCTTCAATAGAAAATCACCCGCACCAGGTCAGAGAGATGCTGGGTGAATCACTGTCTAGATGAATACCTCCTTCAATGCCGATAGCAAGAAGTGCCTCCCTTTGAAAATCATCAAATGGTTCTTTTTATGAATTTTTTATAAAAGGTAGTCAAATTGCAACTTTGATTTACACCTATTGGCACCACCTATAGTACAATAAATTATTTTGAATGGAGCATTTCCTGTCAGGGAAGGTAACCACAACTCTTTAAGACTTTAAGTGAACCGGTGAATGTGTGCAGGCCGAGGGGGTGCTGGTATCAGAAGATGGATTGGGGTCTTGACTGTCCACGCGGCAGCAGGCATGATGGTCCAGTGTGTGGCGTGGCGATGGACAGTTGATGATTCCTTAAGACAGAGAGCTTCCAGTTAGTCACAGCAGAATACAAGGCAGGCAGGTAAAAACTAAGACTGATAACTTGGCTAGGTACAAGAACAGAAGGCTGGAGAGTAAGCATACTCATAGGTAAACAACAATCCAGCGGGGAGTGGAAAGTCGGACTGGAATAAGTAGTCTGATGAACGATCAGGATGATGAGCAGGTGTGCTGATTAGAATAGGCGCCAGGTGTGAGGACGAGTCAGCAGGAGGGCGTTTCCACCACTCTTCAGAGTATGTGGAGGGAACACAAGACACAGACAGACAGACAGACCCCAAAACAAAAACACACCAAGCAGACCGCAGGCATCACAAAATGAGAACTCTTTTACATGTCCCATTTATTGGCCTGACTGGGCAAACATATTATGTTTTGCTAACTTTTCATGTCTCACAGTTGTTTCAGCATGACACATTTGGCACAATTTGTGTGATTTTAACAAAGAAAAGTATTGTTGAGAGGATTGCCCAATTCTCAGCAAATGTTATGATGGATTGGTAATATTTGTGTTCTCATCAGTGAATGAGATGACTGTAATATGACAGAAAATTATATTGTCATTATCATCTCCATTGTTGGCCTCTCTTTCCTAGCCAGTTCCCGACTGTCTCTCTCAGCATTTCAGACATGCCTCAGCACAGTCGACCAAATGCTGATAGAGAATGAACCTCTTGTCTAAAAAAACAACACAGGTGCACTAATATTAGCACCAAACATTTTTTACGGCTATAGTATTATGTCATAACAGCGGAAACTCAAAACCAGCCTAAATCATTGTGCTAGCTGTACTGTAGTGTGCTAATATAGTTTAAACTAAGGTTAAGGACTGGTTATTAATGAATAAGTTAGCATTTTGGACAGGTAAATCACTTCCATAGAGGCAATGTAATATCAATTAGTGTTAGCTTCTTTTGTTATTCCAGTGTGGTTTCTGCTGGCCACGTGCACAGCTGGTCCCCAGCGCAGCCTCAGTTAGTGTGGCGAGTGCTTAATGTGTTATCCAGTTGGCTCAGATGACTGTATCAACAAGACCTGTTTTTGCTTTACGCACTTTGAGTTAGTGCGACTCCTTTCACTCCGCACAGGGAAACCTTCTCAAAGCACTCTGATGTGATCTGTCTGGAATGTACCTCAAAACTGATGTCCCCTTAAGTATGATAAAACGTGTCAGTCACTCTTTACATCCTCTCTAAAGGCTTGAAAACATGAGATTAATAACCAGGCAGGACTGTTCAAGGTCGCTCTATAGCAGTTTGAGTGACAGGTCTGGCCTCAGGCCCTGTGTATGTCATTGGTTTAGAGTGAGCTTCTGGTCTTCTCTTCAGAAGATCAGTATACTCTGGGACACTCTGCCTCTCTCTTTATCGCTCCTCCGGTATTGAAGGACCAAATAAAACCACACCAGAGAGAGAGAACAGGAGAGAGGAAAGAGAGGAAAAGTGAGGGAGAGCAAAGAGACCAAGTGAAATAAAATGACAGCAGGAGCTAGCAGAGTTCTCTCTGGCTAGGCTTGGATGTCTGGTTTAGCTCCAGGTGTGTCCTAGGCTCCCAAATCCTCTCCAGAGGCAGATTTAAGATGACAGACTGCAATAAAGTGCTGCAAGGAAGAAAACGACAACATTTGAACACAAAGTAAGCTCAGCAAAGTGGGGTTATGGAGGACAGAGTTCTAGAGCGACAAACTTACAGCAGGTAGAATGAAAGCCAGTGTAGGCAGCTACACTAAACAGTCAGCGCTAGTGCACTGGAGAGGAAAAATAACATGCATGGCAAACAGAAGGGTGAGTCAGAGGATACAATGAGAAAAACCTCTGTGACATTTCATTTCATCATCCATTCAACCCACATTCAACAATCCACCTACTGTTCTATATCCCTCTTCCAATGTTTGATACACATTATACACATAAGCACATACAGTACATGCTTGCATGCACATGCACATCTCTCCTAACTAAATCTATTAAGAAAACACATTGATCTTGTTTAGTGGGTGTGGCAGCATTAAAGAGCAGGGCATTGTATCTGCCAAGCTGGAAAGCCAGGGCCAGCGCAAAGAGAGCTTGGCACAACCCTCCAGCCAACAAACCATTACCGCACTGCTAAGCTATTTGAGTTTCAGCTTAAAGGATTGTCAGGGTCCAAGCAGCGCTCAAATTGTTGTTTCTTTCGTGACAGGGCACCCTACAGGAGCCATAGAGGGTCTACAGGTCCCCATCCTTGGCAAAATACTGTAAAGGCATTATGGGTAATGGTGTGTGTTTATACACTGTTAACACATCATAAATTCGGACCATTCCTGTGGCGTGCAGCGGTGACATTGCTGTGCACTGCATCTCAACGGTGACACGGGCCTTCAGAAAAGTACTTTGTGGCTGTCATTGGACACGTTGCATGTTGGGTCTAAAGTAAAAATCAATGAATTCATCATACATATGTATTGTCAGTGGCAATCTATTCATATGACATAATTAGAAAGAATCGAACTACAATCAAATTATTTGACCACTACATGTTTTCATGTTTCATGTTTTCATGTTTCTCAGTAGTCAATCTCTCTCCTGTCTGCTATTAAAGACTTTAAATGACGTTTACATATGTTGCAGTTTCCACTTCACTATCCACACCAGTGGTCCCCACACACTTCCTGTCAGTGACCTGTGCCCCTCTGTGGGTTAAAGGTCATGCTCCCTGGCAAATGTTAGAAACCGATTTGCACTGACGAGCACAACCACAAGTGTTAATGCATGTGTCCGCTCACTCAAGCACGCACTCTTCCTTCACATCTTCATAACACACAACTGTGCACAAAAAGTGCACGTGGCCTATGAGAGCCAGAGGGGGAAAATAGAGAGGAATGCGAGCCGCTCAGCACTCAGGTAGAGGGAGGTGCATACCCTCTTTCTCTCTGAGTTTTAAAACAAAACAACACTGGCTTCAACCACAAGGGTAATTCCAGACAAAAACGTGTGTACCTTTAAACCTTTGAACCAAGATCAAACCTAATAAAATACTTGTAAAGTCAGGGTAAACTCTGGTAGCATCAAGTCAGGTCATTAGCACTGGTCCAGACCTCGTCCAGTTGGAACTAATCAAGGAGTGGCCCTTTAACAACACACTCATACTAATAAAATGGAGACAATAACATATAAAACCAAGTGAACAATGTAGCAGCTTTATACACACAAACACACACACACACACACACACACACACACACACTCATTGAGGGAGATATCCAACTGCACACACACACACATTACAACATCGAGTACTGAGGTTTGCTTGAGTAGCAGTCACAAGGAATACAAATGGGTCAGTGATGAATCCCGGGCTAGGGATTTAAAAAAAAACATCACCTTTCTCTCTCTCTCACTCTCTCACTCTGTGTCTCGCTTTCTCCCCTGGCGTGGAGTCGTGTGGCACACAGGAGGGGGTTTGCAGGCTAATTACGGACGCCTGATTTTTCAACAAGGTTCCCACCTCGCACAAAGGAAACCTACTGTCGAACTGCCATGCTATTTTTAGATAGCCCAGTCCATGCTGGTCCAGGTGAAGGTGTGTGAGGTGGATCAGGGCTGCAGTTAGTGAGTGTGTGGTGTGTGTGTGTTTGTGTGTGAGGGGGTGGGGGGGGGGGGGGTGACTCTGACACTAGATGAATGAGCTGTGTTTTAGTGTGGCACACTGACTTTCTTTCACCATACATAAAATCAGTTGAAAAGAGCTTTTTTACCTGGCATGCTCCCGCGCTCTCATTGGATACACAACACCACGGTACGCTGAGGCAACGATAACATGACTCTTTGTGTGTGTGTGTGTGTGTGTGTTTCAGACTGTGATGGATATATGGACCCATGACCAAGATGTACAGTACAACTTAGACATGCTATTCTGACTTTCACTGAAAACAAGCGCTGGATGTACACACACACACTTGACACGACACAAAATAAAACTTGACAAAATGACATGTTTCAGGTCATTTTGCACACTGCAGAAAGGCCTTGTTACATACCCATGTACTACTAAATGCCACAAAAAACTGTTTTGCTGCAGCCTGGTTAATTTAATTTGCTGAAAAACATTCTCTCCCAAAACAACATGACTTCACTTATTGCCAGTGTGGGCCATGTTTCTAGGCGTCTGATGCTTACTATATAAAAACAACGGCAACACAATGGGTGTTCTACAAATCTGCGGACATGCCGTGTTTCTAAACGCAACCAGCTGTACGCATTGGTGTGTGTGTGTGCCCGGGTGATTGCGTCAGCACTGCAGGGATGGAAGAGCAACAGACGTGCCAGAGAAGCAGGGAAACTGGAATCATTCTCAGTGCTAAGGTTTGCCTCTTAATTTAGTCTATTGCTCCCACCCCCCCTTTTATTCCTCTAAAACACTTCTCCCAACACAACGAAGGAGTTTGTCTCAAATGTATCAAATATCATCTCAAATCTGTTTTGAAATCTGATTTGTTAATTGTGTAGAAATACTTGGCAAATTGGTGGCCCTCTGGTGGCAAGACGCAACGGCACAGCGTGCAATTCTGCGGACTGGCCAAGTTGCTGTTTACACAGCACTCTCTAACGGAACGTATCTGCCCTACAGTGTGCCGTTGCGTCTTGCCATCAGAGGGCCACCAATTTGCCAAATTATTCTACGCAATTAACCACTGTGGGGCAGATGTAGGCCTACGTACGTTAGAGAGCGCAGCATAAACAGCGACTCGGCCAGTCCACAGAAAGCGCACACTGTGCCTTTTCATTTTACGTTGGATGTACCAAACCTGCGGCTGATCACGTAGTCAGCGCATGTCATGGCATGTCACCGTAATTTGCGGCGCCAAGTTCGAGTCAAAAGTTCGATATCATCTCTGATTTCTTCCAGTAACTGTATTGCATGGCTTGCATGCTTAATCTGTAACTTTCGATGACTTCTTGTTCACTGAAATAGAATAATTCTTGTGGCGAAAATCTCAGCACATCTCCCAGGCCTGTGTCTTCGTCTTGCTCAGATGACTGTTACCACTGTTTCCCCTATGCAAGGAAATGCGCTTCCTGAATTACACCTGCTTTTAAGAGGCAAAGAAATTTCACAGAAGTTTCCCCCTGCAGTTTTATTCCATGCAAAGGAATAGGTAATCAGTCTCTCCATACACATCTCCTCCCATGTTTTTGCACGAAACTCCCCCTTTTCCCATGACCTTCCCATGAATGCAAATGCATGAGTAGGAATAGCGCAATATGCCATTCTGCGCTACTGCAGCTTTGGCTCCTGCAGCAGGCAGAATGCGATTTTATCCATGTGCAGTCTGTTTGTACATACCATGCCACATGTTAGTACATCTGCCCCTGAGTGTTTTTAAAAACAGTCATGCTATTTTATGACCTTCGACAATTACATTTGTTAAATTAATTACATTTTTTCACAGTAGTTGCAGAAATTACATTAGGCATCGCTTTGTCCATGCATCTGTTACCCTAGGACTCTCCTGATACATAAACCACATAACTTCCTGTGTGCAAGTATATTTCCTGCCATTGTACAATCCAGTAGATAGACACTTGTGTAGACAAATTCAAGGGGTCTCATGTTATGCCGTTGGTTTCACTGGGTCTTGGGAAGACCAATTCCAAGACCAATTAATACTACTACTTTTTCTACTACTTGTACTACATGAAAAACATGCTAATAGAGACACTGTGTTCTAAGGGAGGCTGGCTCCGATGGCTAGCTGGAGAGATGACAGAGAATAGAGACAAATACAGTAGTGCTGAAAAGCAGATGAGTGGAGTTCATTTTGATGCTTCTGTAGGCTGTTAGAAAATAAACAGTGAAAGACTGTAACCACAATGATGAGAAGATGAGAAAGTAAAGTATGCTACTCTCACTGTAGCCAGATTAGCCGAGTAGCGTTTTCGCGATGTGACTCAGAAACTCCTGGCAGGTAGATGTTGAGTTCAGAGTTGCTGGCAGTCTCACAAGAAAAATCAACAAATTTAAACATCTGTGAGCTCTGTGATAGACAGCCAATGTGAAGTATGCAGGAAGGCATGCAAGCTAACACAAATACACAAACACACATACATGCTAAAAGAACCATTTCATCAGCATAAAGTATATAAAAATATATAGACGAACATGAACACCACTAAAAATGTATGCACATTTTATTTAAGATATTCAAACTAGATTAAACATAATTTAAATATATATTATTTTTAATTTTAATTTAATTTTAAAACTTTTTATCTGGTGATTCCCCCAGAAATGTGCAGTATTGGCACCCAAGACCTCTGCTCATGGATTCCAATTAAACGCACAGACACACAAAAAGAGATCCTCTTTTACATAAACACAGGGCTATATGTGCGCGCGCACACACACACACACACACACACAGAAATAATGAAACACATCTGTTGTCTAAATCCTACCCAGGCTCTTCTCTAAATTAAAGTCACTCTACAAGACTTTGTAGAGCGAAAAGACAAGGTCGGGACACAACGTGGCCCCATAGCAGACAGCCAAGGGATCGAGTTGCAGGTGTGTGTGTGTGTGTACGCTCGAGGGGATGCAGCTATAGTGGACAGTGCAGAATGTGCTCTGAGAAATCTGTAAATCTGCAGAAGGGAGTTGAATATAAACCTAGCACATAATTGTATGTGTACTCATTTCACCTGACGTCAATTCGATTCTATTTATTCTAGATAGTTTTCTGTCCATGGGCGAGGGGCCTGCATGTTTAGATAGTCTTTTACAGACTTTAGGCCATCGTATAAATTCACTTGTAAAAAACAGGAACTTGAGTGTGTTTGTGAGACAAACACAATGTGTGACTTTAGGCCTTTAGGATACAATAAATGGCCAATGAAATCTTGGCAGGAGGGAAAGTATTAAATAAAAGTATTCTGCTCAAGTTAATATCATCATGACGTGATGATGTGTGTAGTGTGTGTGTGTAGTGTAGTCATTGAACATAAGCCTTTGGCAACACACAAACCTTAGCATGTACACACACAAACGCACCACACCAAGAAAGTCATTGTTTTATTATAAACATTCCTGTACGTTGTGTGTGTCCACATGTGTGCAGATGTTTTATATATCCAAAATCGCTGTGTGCTTATCTGTGTGCGCACACAAGAAGAATGCATATGTGCGTGAGAGTGAGACACATCGCCTTTGCTGATCTCCAGCTGTTGCTTTAAAGAGCCTGGGAAGAGCAGCAGAATTTTAGCAGGCTACACACGCCTCACTAAGGCCAGTCAGCTCCAAGAGGCATCCAGAACACTGTGAATGTGCTACAGACACTTCATTACCCTATATAGGGGTAACACTTAAACTGTGTTTTTGACTGTATATATGATTAGGATAAACAATACTGCTTTCTAGGCAATGTTACAATGAAAGCTGCAAGCTCCAATGAAGAAGGGCTTGTAGTACTGTTAATGGCCAGAAGGCCAAAGTTTTTTTTATTTAGCCTAACCCTAACCCTAACCCTAACCCTAACCTCTTTACTTTATTTGTCCCTAGGAGCATTTATCTTAGACATAAAGGCTGCCACATAAGTATACATACAAGTATAGTGCAGTAAGAGACATAAAGTGCGTAGCAAAAACATGTCCAGACATAAGTACATGCAAAACAGCCCTTCATTTCGCACCCTCCCTATGTTCTGAGTTTAGGAGATTCGCTGAAAGATTTGTGTCAAAAGTGTCAAGCTTTGTTATTTAGACCCAAGCGCACATAACTCCACTCCAGTGGTCAGGTTTAGTCTTTTATATACAGCCAGGCACAAAAGAGGAACCAGAACAAAGGACTAGTAGTAGCTAATTACACTAGGAGCAAAAGGCTAGAAAATCCAGGCAAATCTCCCCAAAACCGGAGAAACAAACACTTAAGGAAAAAAGGAACTCCAGCGAGGCTAAACTTAAGGTAAAACAAACATAGGCTTACTTGGCTGGCCGCAGTCACATAGAGACAAGAGGACACGAAGACAAGACAAACTGGCATGGAGGAACAAGTAACACTGGGTTAAATACACAGGGGATAACGATGGGGTAAGAGGACACACGTAGAGAAGACAGGGAAGACACAGGCGAACACAATAGGGGCAATCAAGGAACATGAACAGACAGACACAAAGACAGGACACCAAGAAACATAAACAGGGGGTTCTCAGGCCATAATGTTCGAATAATATATATGCACAAGATCACTTAAAAGCATAGACAACTATATAAACAAGCGCATGTCTATTTTATGATTACAGAGATTTTACTTTTCGAGGGCTTTATGCCAGCATCCACATCTCTCTTACGAATTATGAAAGAGCTGTTAGTTTAGACCAGACATAAAAGTGACACCAGCAATGTTTCACACTGGGACTGGGCCAAAATCACTTTTGCAATTCTGCACATAAAGACTTTGGCGGGCGGGCTTACGGAGAATAATGACCACCAACAAAACCAACTCGTTGGGAATTTACCACTCTGTAAATGTACTGACTGTATGTGGGACTGTATTGTGATCTAAGTATGTATAATGCCAAGTGCAGACATTTAAAAAATATAATGTTTGGTATTCAAGTAGGCTATAAACAATTTATATCTTTTAAACCACAAAATGCATTTACAAAATCCTCTTGGTTGAGGAATGTAAAGTGAGAATATTGTCTTTTCCCTTTAGACACCAAAACAATACATGTCTCCATTCTCTTAAAGCACAAAAATCTTGAAAGCTTTTTAAGTTGTGGATTCACTCCTTTAGATTAGTCAATGTAAAGGTTTCTCCTGGTAGGATAATTGGTGAGGTAATAAACAACAATTAGCCACATTTAAAATACCTAATTTATTCATCCTGTATTCTGGGACAGTTCAATATACATTTTTAAAGTGTCTCACAGTAACAAGAAAAAGAACACATATATTTTCAGATACTAGTAGCATTGCATTGTCAATAATGAAATAAATAACAAAAAGGGGTCAGGGGTTGCTGACATGACGTGAACATAATTTAAAAATACAGTGGGAAAGAACAGTTTCCTATTTATTAAAAAAGAATGTAATTCATTATAAACAGGTTGCTTTTTCAATAATAACTCAAGTTACTAAGTTATATGTGTGTGTATGCATGTATGTATGCGTAACCCTTAATTGTGTCCCAATAGCCATTGTATATCAGAATGTCCCTCAATTTCTGTCTCTGCTTAGTTTTCTTCTGAAGATTGGAGTTCTCTTTAACTCTAATCATAGGACGCAACTGACTGTGTTAGAAAAGTGAAGGTTATCTTTATCTCAATAGAGCGTTATTTCATGCAGCTTGTTACCCTTTAAGAATGAAAGAAGAAGTTTTGTATTATAATTCAAAAAAATTTGTCAGTAATAATAATTGTGTGGTTGTTTTACAGGAATTCTCCAGGTGAGTACTTGTAATGCAGATAAATATAAAATAAAAGTAAATTCAAAAACAACAGCTTATAGCAGAATGAGAACAGAATTGTGACTTAAAATGAGCACAACATGTAAAAACACAAAAAGAAAGAGTGGTCCGAAACAGTAAGAGCGAAAAACCTGAGAGTGCTCTGTTTGGCTCCTCTAAATTGTTCACCTCCTACACACAGACAGATACTTGAATTACAGTAAGAAATTACATGTACATTGTTACTGTCCACCACTGCTTGGACTACTGTAAAGCAGTACTTCCCGCACAAATCAATTTAACCTCAACATTCCACAGGTCAAATGATGTGTCATATTTATGTAATAAATAATTTTTTTATGGAAGATTTATTCTCTCAATCCTTTTGACACAAATTTGTAACCATGTGACTGAGGTCGGCGCCCCGCCCAATCCCCCTGCCTCATCTGAAATGCTATATGTTTTATGAGCATCTCCCTCATGTACTGTACCAGAGACTGGTACCTCTGCAGATGCAATAGAGACATGATGGCTAATAAACACTGCTCAAAAGAAATTGTGTGACGTGATGTGACTCAATAGTGTGTATGGCCCCCACGTAACTGTATGCACTCCTGACAACGTCTGGGCATTCTCCTGATGAGACGGCGGATGGTGTCCTTGCGGATCTCCTCCCAGACCTGGATCAGTGAGCTCCTGGACAGTCTGTGGTGCTACTTGGCGGGGTCAAATGCAATACATAACGTCCCAGAGGTTCTCAATTGGATTCAGGTCTGGGGAACTTGAAGACCAGTCAATGGCACCAATGCCTTTATCATCCAGGAACTGTCTACACACTCTAGCCACATGAGGCTGTGCATTGTCCTGCACCAGGAGGAACCCAGAGTCCACTGCACCTGTGTAAGGTCTGACGATTCCATCCCGGTACCTAACAGCAGTCAGGGTACCGTTGGCTAGCACATGGAGGTCTGTGCGACCCTCCAAGGATATGCCTCTCACCCATGCTGGATGATGTTGCAGGCAGCATAACATTCTCCACGGCGTCTCCAGACTCTTTCACGTGTTTAGTGTGAACCTGCTCTCATCTGTGTAAAGAACAGGGCTCCAAAACTAGAGAAGAATTAGTCAGGAAGGATAAGGAGAAAGCAATTGTCCTAACTGGACAGATTGATATCTCTGAATTTTCATTGACTTGGTGTTATACTGTGATGATTACGTGTTCGCTAAATTTTATTGAGCAGAGACAGTAGTCTTATAGTCTTATAAATTATGGGTTGTTGGGGGGGGTTACCTTGTCTCGTGCAGTTTTAATGACGGTTGGATAGCCCGTTGATAAATGGGAACACGGCAGTAGTATTTAGTACCTTTAACTGAGCAGAGAAAGTGACCTAATGGGCTCCTTCCATAGACTGGGAAGGGTTTGGGTTTCCATGGACAACAGCATTGGAGTCTATACATACATATACACACACACATATAGGGATTGGCAATAAACACTATGGGAATTGGAATATGCTGTAGAGAAAAAAATGTACAGGTTATACAGTGCAAACAAAACTGACACACACACACACACAAATGCTGTAAATATAAATTACCCATTGTGTTTCACTCTGTCTGTGTGGTTTATTATTATTGTATAACATGCAGCCTCACTTCAGTTTGCTTTGGACGATTGTCTTTTAACAGTGTCTACAGGCTGTGTGAGCCGTGTATGTACTTTTCTACCCCTTTAGCTCTCTCTAGCGTCCAACAATTGAAAGCGCCGTCAAAATACGTCATCAATTATGCGCCAAAACCTTCGACGCTACCAAATTCAAACTGAGCGGCGGGTAGGCTAAAGATTAGCCGAAAGAAAGAAACGAGAAAATAAAAGATTAATAACAGAAAAACTTAAAATGACCAGCACGTTGAAGGGCATAACTCTTAAAGGGAGTGCGGAGCTTGTGGCTGAGTTTTTCTGTAGGTATTTCAGTCGTGTTTAATGTTTTTAAACTGTTTTAATCGATTTACAATGAATGCCAGACATCTATGGCAAAGCTAACAAGCTAACGTTACAGATGGAGCTAAATGACACGTGATAATCGCAATATTATTAGTCCTAATGGCAAGCAATGAATCCGTTATTAGGAGCGTGAAAACGTATTTTACCCTTTTTACGTTTCAGCTTTCGGAATCAACAGCATTCTGTACCAGCGAGGCATTTATCCTCCAGAGACCTTCACCAGAGTCACCCAGTACGACATGAGCCTCCAGCTAACCACCGATGACAAGTTAAAGAATTACCTGACTAACGTAGTTTCTCAACTGAAAGGTGAGAACGATTTTACCATGTCATGGTCCAATTAATGTCATATCATGGTCCATAGTGTTTATTGCCAATCCCTATATTTGTGTGTGTATATGTATGTATGTAACGTTATGTATGTATATTTATACACACACACACACACACACACACACACACACACACACACACACACAGGGTCAACGCACAAATCAATAGCTTGGTCTATTTTTTCTTTGTGTTCCCTTTTTTGTCTGGCCTTGTTTCCGGCCTTTGTACCGGTAACTTAATGCTGTTGGTAAAAATGTGCTATTTTCCACATAAGTTTGGCACTATGTGTGATTTTATACACTGTCACACATTTGTCGGGTTAGAGAGAAGAAAGAAAAAGAAAGCATACTTTATTAATCCCTCATCAGTTAAATTCTTTTTTCACTCTTATTGTTAATGTTGTACACATATACTACACACACATGCGAGGAGAGATGTTAGAGTGAGGGGGTTGCCACTCAGTGCGGCGCCCAGAGCGGTTGGGGGTACAGGGGCTTGCTCAAGGCCACCTTCGGCAGAGTCCAGGAGGTGAACTGAAACCTCTCCAGCTACCAGTCCACACTCCATATCTTATGGTCTGAACTGGTGACCCTCTGGTCTCCAAGCCAAGTCCTTACAGACTGAGCTACTGCCGCCCAAATGGTTAAAGGGTAGCCTAAGAAATCTACATGATTTCTGACACTCCGGAACCCTTTTTTAATATCTGGGTTTGTCACTAATTACATTGATAAGGTACAACTGTACTTTAGTGGTACAGCCTACACTTTCAAATTTCGTTCATAACATACCTACACTACACTAAAATATGTACTAAATACCTACTAAAATACTACCTTGACTGTAGTCCTTTTTTATGCTGAAGGTTGTGCCTTCCCTGTGTTTTAGAGTGGCTGTTTGAGTGCACCGTGCAGAAACTGGTGCTTGTGATCACCTGCCTGGAGACCAATGAGGTGCTGGAAAGATGGCAGTTTGACATAGAGTGCGACAAGTCGGCCAAAGAGACCAGGTAGGAACCTGTTGGAGCGCTGTAGCCGTTTTTACTGGAAGTGAGCATTCTCAGGTCAGTTTGCTAAAGGGATTTGTTGTAGTGTTTTTAATTTAAGATATGTTAATTTTGTATGAAATATTCAACTATACCTTAAATTAAACTCTACTACAACAAACCACAATAACCTGAGAATGGATACTACAGTGGCAAGCGAACGTTTGTATACCATTTAGATTTCTAATTAATAATCTAAATCTCTTCATATAACTCACAATAATAACTAGACAAACACATTTTGCCAAAACCAAGAAAACTAATTTGAACACAAACTTTCACAGTCCAGGTGGAAAAAGGTGAACTTTTAGTAAACTAGTAGAACCTTCTTTATCAGCAATAAATCACCAAATGTTTCCTGTACCTGCAGCTCAGGTTAGGAGGAAATTGTTTCAGTTCATAGAGGTTTCTTAGAATTCTTGCAGCCCTTCAGGTTATTCAGGTTATTCCACAGCATCTCAATTGGGTTAAGGTCTGCACTCTGACTTTGCGATTCCCTACTTCCCTACTACAATTTCAATTCGTTGTTCCATTGCTTGTGATGTTTCCTGTGCCACACCCCACAGTTGGGATACATTTTGTTATTGGTGTGGATTGCTGGTTTTCCTCTAAACATGACATGCTGCAAAAATATTTTGATAAGGCAATTCCAAAGGGTTTCTTGCCAGTAGAGGCATTAAGAAACGACAAATTGTTTTGTTGTTTCTTAATGTGTTCACAAACAACAAATGATTTTGTTGTGTTGATGCTGTGGCATGACCTGAAGAGGGCTGCAAGAATTCCAAGAAATCTCTCTACTTAAATATTTTTCCCACTTTACTTTATTAAAGTGTACTTTCATGATTTTCATTATGCAGGCATGGGGCATGTGTATTTACTAAATGTGGAGTTTAAATCTGTGCCTTGTGTTTCAGTGCTCCCAGAGAGAAGTCCATCAAAACCATTCAGGATGAGATCCGCTCGGTCATCAGACAGATCACAGCCACTGTTACGTTCCTGCCTCTGCTAGAAACTGCCTGTAAGTAGCTGTTGTTTAGATTAGACCAGAGGTTTTCAAAGTGGGAGGCGGGCCTTCCCAGGTGTGCTCCAAACCGTCTCAGGGGAGGCTCAGTGAATGAAAGAGAAACAAACATTACATTAGTTGTCAAAAGGAGATCATGTAGAATAGCCTAAATGTGTGTGTGTGATAAAGAGAGTTCCGAGATACAGTAGTTTTGGGGATTTTTACTGTTTTTCCCAGAGTCGTAAACTAATGAATGTCTTAGGACAGATTTGGAAAAAAAAAAAAAATGTGGTGTAGTCTGAAGCAATATTAGGTTATCTTGACTCAAATGTTGAGTGTATATGGGATCACATAACGTACAGTAATCATGATCCCAAAGGCATTGGGATCCCAGGAATTGAGCAAAACTAAGTAAACGGTGAGGGGCGCCTTTTTCCAAGCTTTGTCTGAGGGGAGGCCCAGTCGCAGACTGAAAACCCCTGGACTAGACGTAACAATGGGACCAGGGATTGATCTGTGCTGCCTAACCCCCAGGTGCATTTGACCTGTTGATCTACACCGACAAAGACCTGGTGGTGCCCGAGAAGTGGGAGGAGTCGGGCCCGCAGATCATTGACCAGTCAGAGGAGGTGCGCCTGCGCTCCTTCACAACCTCCATCCACAAGGTCAACAGCATGGTGGCCTATAAGAGGACCGACTCAATCTAACCCCACTTTCCAACTACGGATAGTCTCCACCTATTTTCTGTAGTTTTACACTGTCATGTTTATCCTACCCCACCGTTGGTGTCCTTTCACTATTTTCATCAATCTCTCCTCCTTACTTTATCTTTGTAAATATTTCTTGTAAATGTTATCTACTCAAACTTGTCTGTATTTGTATTCTTTCATCTCATTCTAAAGTCACCAGCCGGTTTTAGAAGCTAGTGGTTATTTTTATGAAATACCAGGGGAAAATAAAAATAACTATTCTTTCCTCACGCTTGTTTGCTTGTATGTACTCGGTATGTAGAACCATGCACATGACATATAGGAAAAAGAAGCATTATCCTTTTAATGGGACATACCATACACTCAGTGTTCATTGTGTCAACAGTTGCAGACTTGGAACACAATTCCTTCATACAATTTCACATCAGCATATGTGCTGCAGCCCTACAGTAGAAACCAGCAAGCATACTGTATCTAGAAAAATCAGTGCTGGTGTAATGCCCTTGCTCATTAACATGCAACAGAGGTCTGCTATTGGTAGGAAAAGCAAATGGCATCTGTCCTAACCATCAGATTAAAGCAGTGAGTAAATGTTTTTTTATAAGCAGCAGCACATTGTTCAGGCACAAGCGTTAAGTATTTGGAGACTTTCAAAGTAGAAAATAGAACTACATTTACAAGAGCTCTATGACCACACCTAAAGTGCACGGTTAACACAAAATATGCAAATAGGTGACCAATATAAATTGTATGTACACTGATGGTGAAGTCAAGACTAGTACTGTCATACTAAAACGATAAATGAAACTTCCATTGGTATGGATTTCAGAGCAGATCATTTGGAATGCACAGATGGTCCACATATTTGGGATGCAAAGTTAATGGTTTTCAGCAACAATGTGACTGGGGCTTTGTACCTCTGCTCCTGTGCGTATTAGTAGTCTATATATTTTTATCTTTCCATTTTTAAACCAACAGATTTTGGACTGTCTTGCAAAGAATTTATATGACAAAGATCAGCTGATTAGTTCATAAAAACAGAATTTTCTGGAAAAAAAATCCAGTTGTGTAGTGAGGGGAAGTAGCCTATACAGGTTTTTATTGGTCCTATGTTATCACAAAAGGCAGTGAGAAATCTAGACCCAATATCCATTAAAAACACAAGACTAGTCTTCGGCCCTCTTGCATTTTGCAAAAAAATACAAGTTCATACAGTAAATTTTAGGAATGACATTCTCTCAAAAACATTGGTTTGGTATTAAAATTACATTTCATATAAAGACTTGTGTGGTTCATAACAAGAAAATTACCACACAGTATATAAACTAATAAATATATAAAACAAAAATAAATATGCAATAGACAATGAGAGGAAAATAAAAATTCTAGAAAAGACTCAAACCCTCATATTGTGAGTGTGTGGTGTGAATGATACCAAGTCATAACACACTTATATGATTATTAATATGTTAAGAGTATAATTGAATACAATGTCATCTGGTATCTACTGTTGTAGAGAGAACCTCTCGTATGCAAGTTTTTCACCCAAAAATTCTCTATTTGTAAGGGACAGCGTATGTGAGATAAACATCAACTCTGTGCAAAAATAAAGAATGGCTACGGTAATAAATATAGCTTAGTATTGACATTATCTCTGGTAAGTGACGGCTATGCATTAGTGAAATGTGGTGACTTGATGGTGCAATGTGAAACTAGTCGAGTTCACACCAAGCCGTTGACCATGCCCTTCTCGCACTGTTCGGCCAATTGCTTCCAATTCTGACGGTTCTTCTGACAGCCTTCCAGCAACGGTGAACAGTGTTCTGACATGCCGGCCAAGGTCTACGAGGACGAGAGAGACGGTAGACATTGGCAAAGTGGATGAGGCTTAAAACATGTTTTGAACATTCTGACCGACTTGCACACAAACACGCATACATTTTTATTTTAATGGACTGTAAACCCAGAAAGGATTTCGAGATCATTTGGTTGTCTAGAACAACTGGCCTGCTGCCTGGGCTACAAGCCCAGTGTCTCACATCTCTGACTCTTCTATGTCAAATAATGTCACTGTTTTACATTGCTGACTGCAGCAGGATAGGGCCATCTGTAGTAGTCCTTCATTTTCTCTGGAATTGCCCCAGCTACCTCGTTACAAACCCTGACCTGACCACCCTGAAACCCTGAAAGCACATGCCCCTCCCACACTGAATGGTTGGCCCACCTCTCTACCGAAGGCCTGCAGAGCTCATAGGCAAACACATCCTCTACCCCTATTTCTAAAGCCATATCCACTTTTGCAAGTTTTTGGTTGGTTATTTATTGCAGAGCAACGTAAGAACACGTGTCTTCTCATTTCCGCCATATGGCAAAATAAGAGTATCATGCACACTATTAGTTGAGACAAAATCACTAGAGAGCGACAGGATGCGTGAGTGCTAACCAAACACCTTGGTCATTGTCGTATATTACCTCGTACAGCTGTGTGCAGATGGCGTCAATGAATGAAACCTGCATGCTTGGAATTTTATCTCTCTTCTCACGATTCATCAGGTCCTAACAAGAAAGGAAAGCAGACTTTAAGTGCACTAAGTTCTCTCAGTTCCCAGTTATCGCTGATGCAAATTGTCCACTTTACGATCGGAAATTACATAAAAGACTATTGGACTGGCAGTACTTACAATGGGCTCGATATTCAGCTCACGCCTCTCCTTATCACCCTGTTCAAAGAACTCTGTGGCAACCAGCTCGGCAATCTTCAGGGACATAAGGGTAATTTCATTACAGTTTTGCATGTATTGTTGAACGAGGACAAACTTACTTTATACGTTTCAAACAATAATAACTAATTGGCATTGCCAGCATACCAGGTTGGTCTACTCCAACGTTTCTAAACAATGGCACGCCTTTATAGGACACCCCAAAATTTTAAACAAAAGAAAATGTTTTCACAATATATATATTGATATAGACCTGCTGTACTGTACATGTTTTGTTTCAAATCATTCCAAATGAACAAGAACGGTGAACAATGAGAATGATCAATTTTTCATTTGGAAGAAAAAAACTACACATTCTTATAACAAATAGCCAATGGATTGATTAGCGTAAGTGCTATATGTAGTCCTACATGTTTTGTTAAAAAAAATGGTTTAAAACATTTATATTTCAAGGTGAATGAGAATGACAGCTATAGACTGAAGGATTATATTAGCTTACTTAATCAATGATTATATGATTTTGCATATGTGACATAGCCTTATTTTGAATAAATGTATTA
>JAOEHI010049605.1:0-19896 GCA_025447815.1 Percopsis transmontana | reverse complement strand
CCCCCCCCCCCCCCCCCCCCCCCCCCCCCCCCCCCCCCCCCCGCCGCCCGCCCCCGCCCCCCCCCCCCCCCGCCCCCCCCCCCCCCCCCCCCGCCCGCCCCCGGGCCGATGGACAGAAAGACGGCTGGAAGGTTATGCAGAGGGAGCCTCTGACAGATATGATGTGAGTTGAAGAAAATACTGTATCTCTCTCTCTCCCTCGCTCTCTCTCTCTCTCGCTCCACTCATCTACAGCTGCCTCTCTGTCCTGTCCTTCCTGTTTGTGACTACGCTGTTTCTTCCCCTCTTCCTGCTCCTTCACGCGTTCCGCTTTGTTTACAAAGGATGTTGGAGAGGCTGTGTGTGTGTGTGTGTGTGTATGTGCGTGCGCGCGTGTGCGTGCGTGTGTACGTGTGTGCGTGTGCGCAGATGGAAATTTTGGTGGATCTCTTAAGTGAGTGTGTGTGCATTGCTGCCGTGTCTTGTGCACCTGTCAATCTATCTGTGCGTGTGTGTGTGTGTGGAGTTCTGTTTGTAAGGTGAGTTTGTGTGCACATGTCATTTTGTGTGCACGTGAGGGATTGTGTGTGTGTGGGTCAGTGGGCATTGAAAGGCCAAATATACTGTATTTAATACAACAAGGCGGAGGTAACATTGTTTAATACCACAATAATGCTGTGAACAATTCTATTACCGGTCATTACATAAGGTAAAGTACGCAGCATTGCGTACTTTAAATGTAATGATGTCAAATGGTTTTGTTGTAAAAGAAAGTTGCCACTGTATTAAAGTGATTGAACTTCTGTTAAACCTTCGACTATCTTTTTTTTTTTTTTTTTACCACACATACAACAGATGAGATGTTGATGAGTTAGACGTTTTTCAGAAACCTATTTCCGGGTCATTGTGTGCCCAGAAGAAAGGATTAGGCTACTTCATGCCGAACATCAGTTTGGAAAGCTATATAATGTATCGAGTGTTTACCAAAAGTTCAGTGTCCCCTTAAGTGGCACTTTAATCTTACAACAAAACCAGTCGTATTCAATCTTATGAAGTCAGTAGAACTTGTGCCTCTGTAGCTAATGACGCTCTTCATATAAAAGTTCCTCAGCGCAGGTTGGAACGTTAAGTACTTCCTTTCATGCTCTGAATAAATTCCTGCGTGGAAACATCCGTTTTTTATGAATGGCGTATCACAGCGGTGACGACTATACCGCGATTGCGTTGGATATGGATGGGAGTAGCTTAAAAAAAAGAATGAAATGGATCAATTGGAAGACGAGGAAGCGATGGAACTAGTGAGAAAGCAGAGCGAGAGAATAATGCAGTACAGTATCTTGATATATAGACTTTACTTGGACTATTATTCGTACACATACTATTGTATGTGTGTGCATGGCCCTGCCCGCGTGTCATTTTGCATTCTGCTTATGTGCGAAGCATTCTGCCAACAAACCCAGTCACCCTCGCCCCTATCTCTCTCTCAAAATGACCTCATTTCACTTTTATTCCTCTCTCTCTCCCTCTCTCTCTCTCCTTCTCTCTCTTTCTCCCTCGCTCTGCGTCGCAGTCAGCGCGAGACACCTCTCTCTCTCCTTCCCCTCCTCTCGCCCGCCCGCCCGCTCGCTCGCTCGCTCGCTCGCTCACCGTCTCCGTCGTCTCGCCGGAGCAAGAAGAGAGGAGCGAGGAGGAGACGGAGACGGGGAGAAGGAGGAGGAGGAGAGGAGGAGGGGGGGGAGAAATGGCGCTGGGGGCTCGCGGAGAAGCGGAGGCTCTCTCCCTCTCCGTCTCCCTCTCTTCTTCCTGGCCGTCGCTCGGCCCCGTCAACAAGAGCGTGTGGTTCATCTACAGGTACGATACGCCCGGCAGAGAGCCGCTCGTTTCCCCCCTCTCCCTTGTCGCTGTCGACGGGCAGAGAGAGAGAGAGAGAGAGAGTGTGTGTATGTGTGTGTGAGAGAGAGAGAGACAGAGAGAGATCGTTGCACGCATATGAGCACGGACGGATTGATTACTCGGCCTGATAGATTGATGGAGCGATGCGATGCCTGCGCTTGTGGATGGAAGTCGATGTGTACTCTGTGTGTGTGAAGTGTAGAAGCGGTGCAGTGGTCTTGTCTGCGTGCGTGCGTGCGTGTCTCATGTCACAGTGCTCTGTGACACAAATGATTGCTTCACCGCTGTGCAGATTGCATGCATCTGTTTGTGTGTGTGTGCGCGCGCGCACATGCCGGCTGTGTGTACGCAAGTGTGTCGAGCCTTAGTGGTGTGAATATACGCCACGCTAGTTTTTCTGCGTGCTCCGCGCCGCATGTTGAACACGTTTACACACACGTGCGTTTGTGTGTACGCACAGCACTGAGATAGAGAGGAAAGATTGCAAGAGAGTGTAGAAAGGGATGCAGAGTGCATGACAAGTCTCTCTCTCTCTCTCTCTCTCTCCGCCTTTGGTCAAAGCATCTGACGCCTTGCTTATCACCTATGCAGCTGGAGTTGTACTGCTGGTTTCGGGTCCAGCGTGCACGCATGGTTGGCCGCCGCTGATCACTCTGTTTGATATGCCTACTGTCACAGTGCAAGACACAAGTCAGTCTGTCAGTCTTGAGGCTGGCGTGCACCAAGGAGTAAAAGCAGCCGACGCAACACAACTAAACTGGACAGAGGACGACTCGCCCCGGGGGAGGGGAGGGGTAGGGGGGTTGTCTCAGCGAGCGCAACTCCACTGAACCGCACAGACTGCGACACATTTGCATGTACAATAGGGCATGCGTGGTGGTGTATGGTGTATCGAGAAACTGCCCAATTGAACTAAACTAACTTTTAAAAAACGGTTTCAGTTAACTAAAATCAAACCAAACATAATTTTATTCAAACTTTAGACTAATGCTTTTATCTTAGAGTTGCAGCTGTAACTGGTTCATTTAAATATTTTGTGTTTCACTGCGCTCTGGTTGGCTTTGGACATTGCCAAACGGCAACGTTGGTATTCACCTAGCAGACTTGTCGCTGCTGCTCCCCACTGCTGTGTCGGTTGACATCTTATTGGTGGATTCCAGACTGTACAGTTTGATGACAGCAGTCAGGTAGACAAGGTCCTGAACTCTGGTTGAAAGCGTGAACACACCCTTGTGTGTGTGTGCGTGGGGGGGCTTGACCCCTGCATGTCTGGTGTGTGGGTGTGTCACGTGTGCTTTTCCACATGCGTGTGTGTGTGCAAACAGAGATGGATAGATGGACCAGAACGAACGACAAACGGCGAGATGGATGGATGGAAGATGTTCTAAGCCGGCCAGAGAGCGTCCTGTACTCGTATGATTCTCTGCATTAGAAGAGGGGCGAAAAAGATTGTTATAGAAGAGGTGTGGAGGAGGCAGGCCACCGAAGAAGAAGGAAAGATGAAGAAGAGGAGGAGAGCGAGGGAGGAAGGAGCAATGAGCAAATGGAGTGGGCTGGGTCTATTTTGGTGTACAGTGGAATTATCGGCATGTGGTCACAACGTCTTACAGTTAATATACACCATCTAGAAACCCTTCTGGCTGTCTGACTACATACAAACCTGCCTGTCATCCTGCCTGTCTGACAGACTGGCTTTAAGAATAAAGTAAAACAGAAGTTGCCTATAAGAGTCCATACCGCTGGAGAATATGATGTATAGGAACCCTTCACTGTCACTGGATTGAAAGGTCCATTTTAACAAAACACAGATCTGTTTTGTATTGCATTGTTAACAAAATAAAAAATTTAAATTTAAAATTTGACCTTTTTTCACTTCTGTCAATCTAAAACATACTGTAACTGTAACTGTATTTGTGTAACTGGTACAACCCATATGAAGTATCTATTTGACAGAAGTTTGAGAACATGTGGCAATTCGAGCAAAATTCACGAGTAAATATCATAATTCGCAACAAATGGTGATACTGTGAGCATCAGCGGCGCCAGCAGTAGCAATGCAAACATGATTGTATCCGTGTGTTTGTGACCAGATCAGCTGCAGTGATGCTGACTGTTGTTGGCACATACTGGATGACTGTGTGCTAGCCTACTTGATTCGGAATTAGGTGAGCAGGATTTGTTGCTGTTTAGCAAAGCCTGTTCCCACTGAAACTGGATAGGAATCACTTTGGTAAAAGAGAGCTAGAGTAAACGTTTTTCTTTTCTGCTATAGGAAGAAAGTACCTGGAAACTTGAATCTCTTAGCAGACACTTTTATCCAAAGCAACTTACAGTGAGTACAATTACGAGTAAACAGCATCTTGCTCAAGAAGTTAGGTACATTGGGGTGTGTTGGGGATTAAACCCTTGTCCACCTTAACCACTAGCCTATCCTGCCCCCCACCCGTCCTATGATCTATTAGTATGGTCTTGTTTCCTTTCGTGGCTCAGGCCAGACAACAAACAACCGATGTATATTGTCATGAAAAGAGGCTGGTCTTTTGCTGTTGTCAGGTAGGTTAGTTGGTTTGAATGAATCTCCCTACAAGTCAGTAAGCCCATCACACATGATTTGATGAACCCTGACTTATCCATACTTACTCCATCATAGTTGTGCATTAGAAGTATTTCTCCTGCTATGAGACAAACGTAATATTTGATATATTTGTCATGTGAAGTAATCATAATTATTTGTGCCAAAGGCCGTTATATCAAGATTAAGAACAGTTGGAAAAGTAGGGTGGGGTCACTCAGAAAGAAAATAAAAGGTTAGATCCCACTGGGAACTGTAGTCTCAACAGCTTAATAGACGTTTCCATCCATGTTGGAACTCAAACAATTGAAAGCATTCTCTATAAAAGACATACCGTAGGCTAATGAAGGTTTGCTGTGATGACTAATACTTTTCCGGATTTGCATATACTTCTTAAATGGTGTAAGATTTACACCGGCAAGTTTCACCACGTCTAGTTTTGTAGCTGTTGCTGAGGCAACAAGCAAGTTCTGGAGCCTTCATCTCTGGGCTCGCTGTCAAACACACAGCCGAACAGAGCACAGTGCCATTTTAACACGCTCGCCATTGGACTGAAGCAGAAACTTCCTTGTGTCCTTGTTCCTTGTGGTGATGTCATCATCTTACAAGACAGATAATGTCATCACCAGTCTTCACCATCATCACTCGTCGAAACACGACTGTGGGCGTGGTTTAGCCCTGTCTGTGTGTGGAGGTGTGGGCGGGGTTTCACTCTGTCCGCGTGTGGGAGGGAATGTTTGGAGGTGTGGTTCACGGGGCTGAGGGACAGGTGCGGGCAATCATTAATCACCCGTCTCTCTTTTAAGCAGTGAGCGAGCACAGCTGCGGGAGATGGCCAAGCGGCCAAACTCCCACAACATGCACACAGGCTGAATAGCGTTCAAACCCTGGTTATGGGAGGGGTGACATTTGTTTTTGGGTGTCTGCATTCACGTGTGTGCACACGATAAGGGTTACTACATATATGTAAGAGAGATCTAAAGTTGAGCCTTGGTTGACGCGCTCAAGCGCGTATTTTGTAATGATAAACAGCTGAGTGCATTCTTGTTTCCTTCGTGTTTTATTGATCCCGGCAGAATGACAATAATAAATCGTTCCTATGGAGTTGCATGTGTTGTTTGAGTTTTATTTTATATTTCCAAAAAAACGTTGCCCTTGTCGCGGTCAAAAAGCGTACGGCTGCATTCCTGCCTAGAAACGCATAAATAAATAAGGCCTAATAGAGCAGGTGCTGCAGTCACCTGTCTGAAGAAATGGGAGTGTCTTTGTCCACCTCCATATTGCTCAGGTAAACCAAATACTACAGGTAAAATAAAAACAAATATGTATTCAGTACCTTATGCAACCATAAATGCAAAATACAAGAAATATTTAATATTCTTATCAAGAATAATAATAATAACACATTCTGGCTCCAACAGTATACTTGTATATTCACTCACAGACCTTCTCCGCATGCCATCTCTGGCCCCCAGCCCCCCTCCTTTACGGATTAAGACTGGTGCATTGTGGGAATGTCGATGCACAACGACGTAGAATGTTTTTCATCTCTCTTTCTCTTTCTCTTTCTCTCTCTCTCTCTCTCCTAGTGACTATATAATCAAGGAGAAGACGGTCCTTCTGCAGAAAAAAGACAGTGAGGGGTTTGGCTTTGTGCTGCGAGGGGCCAAGGGTAAGGAAACACTGTAACTTTAGGATATTAACAGATATAAGCAGACTCTATCTCTCTTTTGTCCATTCTTTTGTCAGAAAGCCTTTCTCATCCTCACCTCCTGCTCCTTCCTTCTCCTTTCTGCTCCTGCAGCTCAGACTCCTATTGAGGAGTTCACCCCCACCCCTGCTTTTCCAGCGCTGCAGTACCTTGAGTCTGTGGACGAGGGCGGTGTAGCGTGGCGAGCTGGCCTCAGGATGGGTGACTTCTTAATAGAGGTAATACCGCTTGTGTTCCTAAACCCCCTGACGTGAGTGCGTAAACTGGACAAATCCTTTTCAGTTTGTCCAGTTTGCTAACAGTTGCTCAGTGATATAAAATAAAATAATAAATATTCACCATCACGGTTGGTTTTGTACAGTTTGGGGGTCATGGTGTTTGGTTTTGTATGGTACGTGTTGGGTACAGTAGGTGAAACTGTTAGAGAATGTTACCATAGAGAGTGTAACAGCATAAGAAAGTTACTAATGAAAGGTACACTGGTCGTGTTCGTCAGTGTTGTCAATATTTACAAGCCGTCACCAAAGGTCTGCTAAGGTAGCAAATAGCCGCCATTTGATGCTTGTGAACAAGCATCCTTTACCTGCATTGGAGGAGCCATGGAAGGTGTATTTAACCTTTCTCCCCATGTCCTCTGGCCTTCAGTGGGCAGCCACAGTGTGGTGGGCATTGCCGGGGCCTGGGTCAAGGGCAATAACCGGAGTATTGTCCTGACATGCGTGTCTTTCGGTGTGGGGTCATAGTATGTGGGGCGGGCTTATGTGCTACACTTTGTCAAGCACAGTCGCTGTTGCATGGACTGCTGTCCTAACCATTGGCACTTACAGGAGGTTTTGTTGCCAAAGCCTGTGCGAACCGTGGATGGCTTCCCATACAAACCCTTTCACCTTCTGGTTAAACCAAGAAGATCTCACACAGTAATCGCATTGAGGTTTGCACTGCCCCCATTCACCCCATTAGGGATCCTCTGCGCCACTGGTGGCACTGTGTTGTTGCCGAGCTCCCCATTACCAATTTGTCATAACTCATTTCCTCACTTATTGTCACAGGTGGAACCAACCGGTACGACCAACCGCCATGGTGTCTCCTCTGTAATGCACCGTCTACCTCTCTCTCTCTCTCGCTCTCTCGTTCTCTCTCTCTCTCCTCTTTCTGCCTGTCGCTCTGTGTCTCTCGCCCCTCCCAGGTGAATGGTCAGAACGTGGTAAAGGTCGGCCACCGACAGGTCGTCAACATGATCAGGCAAGGCGGCAACAGCCTCATGGTCAAGGTCGTCATGGTTACCCGCAACCCTGACATGGAGGAGGGTGTCAGGAAGAAAAGTAAGTGAGGTTTATTCGTACAGCCCTTAGTCACAGTCTTTTCACTGAAGCTTTTTGTGAAACGGTGGAGTATTTTAAGACTTTTTCTTGCACACCCCCTTGCTGACCATGGAGAAAGGTGGATACAATGTTTGTTAGCATAATTTCCTGGTCAGAATTTGACATAAAACGTATATAAACTCGCAAGCCTGAGTTATTGCTTCATGTGACCGTGTACTGAGCAGATCTCTGCTGCCAAGCTGCTGCATTATTTTTCGGAAGATTATGAAAAATGCTATAAGCATTTGGCTCATTTTAAATATGGCCAATAACAAGCTAACTAGCATGGTGACCTATTGCTAAATAGGCTGACGTCAGAACAGAATATGGATTCGTGTTCCAAGCTGTTTTTAGACTAAATGTGTTGCAATAAGAAAGCTACATTATTAAAGGATCAACCTGAAATGAAAGACTCAACAAAAAAGTATAGCATAGTAATGTGAATACTGCAAATGTGAAGTGGGGTAGAAGTCTGGCAGAGGGTTAAAATCCAGTACAAAAGGTGTCCCAGTAGATACACTGATACACCTCACAAGTTCTGACTGTTAAAACCACTCTATAGAAGAGGCAATGTGTTGTTTGTGAGGGACAACATGTTTACTGTGCATGTTTTAAAATTGGATTTTAAAAGCCCTGTGTGTACAGGTGTGCTGTATCATAAACCAGGTGTATCCTAATGGAATCAGCAGGCTCCGCCCACCTGCTTCCTGTGAACACAGGAAACAAGCTAGGCACCAACAAACAGTAGCCTTCACATTAATCTTCCCTTGACCAAATGCTATTCACTCTCTCTCTCTCTCTCCCTCTCTCTCCCCCTCTAGTCCCACAGCAGAGCAAGAGACTGAGCACTCCGGCCATCGCCCTCCGCTCCAAGTCCATGACTTCAGAGCTAGAGGAGATGGGTGAGACATGGGCTATGATAGAGCTCTGTATGTACTGTATGTGGGAGAGAGCAGAGAGACAATGGGGCGGTGTGGCGACTAAAGTAGCAAACGTAGCAAAAAGCGTGTTAATGGGACAAGGTGAGAAGGAATGATGGAAACAGAGAGAAAGGGGAGGGAAAGTGTTAATCCGGGTTGGGGGTGGGTGAAGGGGAGGATGGCGGTGGGGTAGGGGCTAAATATAGGGAGGCAGCTGGACAGCGACCTAGCAGAGGCTGGATTGAGAGTCTCAACGCCTTTCACTGTTCTTTCAGAGGTCCCAAACTGTCACTGCCAGCACCCCCACAACAGGTAACCCCCCAACCCCCATGTCCCTGTGCACCCTGTTACTCACCTTCCCGGACCTTCCACCAGCTCCACCCCCCTTCGGTGCCCCCCTGCCCACGCCCCTCTGTACCGTAGGCAGCTTACCCCCTTGACCCCGTAGAGCTGTCTTCTCAGCCTACAAAGAGCACACATACACACTATATACAGTAGAGATACTGTATATGTACTGTATTTATTATACTGTATATGTTCACACACACACACACACACACACACACACTGGCACAATATCCAGAAGTCCCGGTGGCCGCTGGGCCTTATAAAGAGCCACCCCTGATGACCTGTGTGCTTGAGGACAATGTGACTGTAATAGCCCGCCTGCCCCCGTGAGCCCAGAAGATATTATGGAATGTGTTGAGTCCTGAAATCTACCATTTCTCTCTCGCCAACCCCCGAGTGACAATTCTCAAATGCCAGCCGCAACAAAAAAGTTCAAAACGTATCAAATACAGAATGTACACCCGCAAACACAATTGAAAGTACATAACATTTTTTAAGCATAATGACGAGGTCATTATTATTATTATCATTATGCATAATCTGTGACCCCTGTGGCAGCATCTTGCGACCTCCACCTTGAGAAGCACTGGTTTACCTCCACCACCTCTCCCTCACCCGCTCTCCTTCTGCGGCTGGTCTGACCCCGCCCTCCCCTGCTAGTTAAAAAGCATGACAACCTGGGCCGCACACAGGAACGCTCATGCACGTCACCCCAGCCTGAAAACGAGTGCTCCCCAAGACGTATGTCACGTGCCCTCTACTGGTGGCAGAATGACATTACGCCATGATTTTTAAACGTATCTGTAGGAACAGTGGCACACATCGATTAAATAAACTTATAAGACAAGACACAGCAGCCCTTCTGGTAATGAATTGTTACATCAGACCTTAAAACTGCGCTAGCAAGCTAACGTACTGTATCGTTATCTAGCTGCATTTAGAGGTAGGGTCCTATGTGAGATGCTCTCTGCCATTGCGACCACTTGGATGAAGGTTGAAGGAGCATAATGTGTGATGAAGCCACGTCACACCCTGCCAGATGCTTATTCTAATGCATAGAATTCATTTAGCTGTGACGACTATCAAACTATCTCACCCCCGCGATTGGTGCAGTGTCCTGTTCATGGAAGTCGGGCCGCAGGGATCACAGGAGTATTAAAATGGAAATCACCCAGCGGCATGCTCTGAGGGTCGCTGTTTTCACTGTCACTCTCACAAGCTTTTGGTAACACACGTTGGGGCAACAACAACCATACACTGCGACGCGTTTTTGCATGGGTTTTCTTCACGTAGACCACAGGACGGACATAATTTAGCTAGAAAAAACATATAGCTAGCGTTAACATGTAAAAACAATGTTTTAACATAAAAGCTCAGCGGAGTACAAAACACACGCACACCGACTGCACAGGCCACCAAACTTTTAACCCCTTGTCTGTGAGTAACCTCACCTGTCTACTGCCCAGTCTTCTAACCAATAACCCCCCCTTTTCCTCTGTCCTCCCTCCCCCTTCTACCTTCACCTCCACGCTGTCTGGACCGCACCACCTCAACAGTGGAAAGAGGTGGGGGAGATATTTACCGTGTTTTTATGTGTGAGTGTGTGCATGCACTTGATGAAGAGAACTAGGCGGGGGGGGGGGGCACAGAGGCATATCATGTTTTAGATTGTTAGGTTGTCTGCACGGTATGTGTATGTGTGGGATTGAGAGAGATATTATCAGGCTGCGATGTGCCAATAACATGTTTACTGTAACAGGCCGGCAAACCTTGGCTGTCTTAAACTGTGTGCTCTCCCACATCCAAGAGGGAACATGCTGGTGGGGGTGACTCACTTTGTTAGGCTCTGAGGGGAATATGATTAGTATTCACTGGAAAGGCTGTATCGCAGTTTCCCCTCCTGCCAAAACTCAAGTCTCCCTTTGTCCTCTCCCCAGCTGCTACCCCTTGGAAAAAAAAATCAGGTACGCCTTCACTTTCCCCTCCAAAACCTGCGTGACAGTGTCCGGCCGGTGTCCGTTTGCTATTTTGGACACTAATTTAACGTTTCTGTCTTTAGATTTCGAGTCATCGCAGGTTGCAGAGAAGAAGAGGACAGTCTATCAGATGGCTTTGAGTAAGGGAGCCCATATTTTATATTTTGACCAATAATGTGAGCTGTGTGTTGTAATGTGACGTTCTGCTACTGATAATAAATACTCTATGCCTATTTGTTTTCGTCATCCATTTCCTAATCTTTTTTTCTCTGTCTCTTTTCCTCTCTCTTCTGCTCTCAGATAAACTCGATGAAATTCTGGCGGCAGCTCAGCAGACAATCAACACTAACGAGGGGCCAGCGCCACGGAGCCAGGGGCCCAAGAGAGACAGAGGCCACAGCTTTTATGGCAACGAGGTGAGCCTGCTCTCCGAAATATCTTGTGTGTGTGCGCGTGTGTGTGCGCGCGTGTGTGTGTGTGTGTGTGTGTGTGTGTGTGTGTGTGTGTGTGTGTGTGTGTGTGTGTGATGTCTGGCCCTGCATAATGTTTAAGGCTCGACTTTTCCCCTCCATAGACTTTGTAAGTCTAATATAATATGAGGCATTAGCCTTGAGAAAAGATGGGAGTAATGAGGACTGCAAATAATCACCCTTATCACCGTGTGTAACATAGGTAATAATGTTTTGTCTTACAGAAAGCAAACGTTGCAGTTTCGGTAACAATTCTTCCAGCAAAGCTATAATCTTGGACAGCATCTATTCAAACATTTTATTACCATCTACAACTCTTTAAAGCATCTTAGTACGTCAGTTTTCTTGAGAGACATGTCTATTTCCCTCTTTTTTTCATAAAAACCGAGGGATTTAACTAATACACAAATATATATTTAAACATTTCATAATAAAAGTAAAGCAGAAAGGGACATTTGTTATGAGGTACCACACCTAAACATGAATTTACTAAAAAAATATAAAAACTCAACAATATAAGTCAGAGCAGTGCTATTAAAGCCTGGTAGAAAAGACTCACAGTTGTTTTTTATATCACCTACTTAACAACAACTCTAAATTAGCCACCCCACAAACGTCATATAATTGCATTATTTTCTTACATTATTACACATTAAAAACGGTCTTCTCTCTCCTGTGTCCATCAACTCTAAGGCTAATTACGATCCATCAGGAATGGGGATGATGCCGTCGGGGGCGGGGCTAGGCTACGACCGCGGCCAGTACACCTCGGGTCACGCCCCACCGCACGGTATGCTGCGGCAGAAATCCATCGGTGAGGCTGTCTGTCTGTCCGTCTGCCCTTTCCTATTTGCCTGTCTGTCCGTCCTCTGGGCTGGTAGAAACCCCGCGCTGTCTGTGGGCAACTGTGGTCCCGTCTGAACGCCCCGAAAAGGCTGTCCTGCACTCGTAGCGCTCTGTACTGGTCAATATACGTGTGCTGCGCTGCCAAGATAAAGACGCTCGCCTGCCTTTGTGTTCATACTATCCTCGCTGGTGATGTAGCCGTCTCCCTGTCTTTATAAGGCTGCCCTCTGCAGCATGCTGTTGGCTTGGTTGCTTACCTGGCGAGCCGCTGGGAGCTGCTGTTCTCTTGTGGCGAGCTGCACTAACCACCTTCCTTGCCAACACAGCGAGGTGTTGAGGACAGACTGGCTGGCAGGTCGATGGGCAGGCAGATTTAGGCAGACATTCCCACGTATCACCACCACCACCACCACCACCACCTCCCCCTCCCCCATTCATCGGCCTCACCCTCTAACAGCAGCTGCTTCCCTCACCCCTGTGTCCATCACATTGAGACCTGTATCCTCTGTGTCTTCTCCCCGCACGGCCGGCCGCAGGAGTCACCGAGGAGGAGAAGCAGTACCTCCACGCCCCGGCCGTGAAGTTCGCCCGCAGCCTGTCGGTGCCCGGCCCGGAGGACATCCCCCCGCCCCCGACCACGGCGCCGCCCGACCCCCCCTTCTCCTCCGCCCCGCCCCTGGGCTGGAGGGGCGGGGCCAAGTCCTCCCAGCAGCCGTCCGTCTCCGTGTCCCAGTCCACCTCCACCTCGGCCCACTACCAGCTCTATTCCCAGTCGGTGCACTTCACCCACGGGGCCAGGGAGCGGGCGGCGGGCACGGGGGCCGCCGCGGACCTCGTGGCCCCGTACGGCCACGCCGCACAGGACCGGCAAGGCAGGGCCGCCTCCAGGAAGGCGGGCTACCCCGGGGAGCCGGGCGGCGGGGGCGCTGGCGGCAGCACGGCAGCGGCCAAAGCAGCCGCCCTGAGGAGAGGTTACAGCACGGCTGTCCCCCCCGCCAGCATCGCCACAGTCATCCCCCAGCAGCAGCAGCAGGGTCAGCCACAGCGGGCGGAGCGCAGCGCGGCCGGGGCAGGGGTACCCAAAGGAGGGGCCCGGCGGGGCAAGGGCCCCCTGGTGAAGCAGTCCAAGGTGGAGGACCTGCGCTTGGCGGGCCAGGGCACGCTGGGGGGGGGCAAGGGCTCCGTGGAGAAGAGCTCCATCCCCATCCCCACCATCATCGTCAAGGCGCCCTCCACCAGCAGCAGCGGGCGGAGCAGCCAGGGCAGCAGCGTGGAGGCCGACCCCAACGCCCCGGGGGAGAGCGAGGACGGGGACAAAGACCCGCCCTCCTCGGCCGCGCCGGAGCCCCCGGCCCCGCCCTCCACCCCGGCGCCCCCGCCCCCCTCGCTGCCCTCCATCAGGGCGCACGACAGCGCCGACTTCACCAGCCAGTTCGGGGCGGCCATCGTGGGCGCGGCCCGCCGCGACCGGGAGCGCTTCCACGAGGCCCGGCGCCGGAGCGCCTCCTTCTTCATGTCCGCCGAGGAGGAGGAGGCGGGCCTCGGGGGCGCGGGAGGGGGGGAGGCCAGGCCGCAGGTGTCCCAGCTGCAGCAGCAGAGCGCCCAGGCGGAGGCGAGCGCCCGGCTGCGGCCGTCCAAGTCCATCGACGAGGGCATGTTCTCGGGCGACACCTTCCTCCAGCACGCCCGCAGCATGCCGCCCGCCTTCGGCCTGCCCCAGTACGCCTCCCCCGCACAGGACCACCAGCCCAAGTCCGTCCCCGCCGACTTCTACGGGGCGGGGGGGCGGCAGCAGCAGCAGTACTCCCACGGCCCCCCGCCCTCCTCCTCCTCCTCCTCCTCCACCACCTTCATCCACCCGCTGACGGGGAAGGTGCTGGACCCCTCCTCCCCACTGGGCCTGGCCCTGGCCGCCCGCGAGCGGGCGCTGAAGGAGGACGGCCGGCTGCGGCGGGGCGGGGGCGGGGCTCCCTCCTCCTCCTCCGCCGCCCCCCCGCCCTCCAGCCCCTCCTCCTCCTCCTCCTACCTGGTCACCTCCTCCTCGCTGGCCGCCACCACGCCCAGCGCCGGGCGCCCCCCCTCGCCCCGCGCCCTCCTCCGGGGCTCCGGGGGCGTCTGGGGGGAGGAGGGGGGGGGCGAGGGGGGGCGGGAGCGGGAGGGCGGCGGCCCCCGGGAGGGGCTGAGGGTGCGCTTCTCGGAGGACAAGACGGTGCACACGCACCACTACCCTCCCTCCTACCAGGAGCGGGAGCGCTCGCGGGAGAGAGAGAGGGAGAGAGAGAGGGAGAGGGAGAGAGAGAGAGAGAGGGAGAGGGAGAGGGAGGGCTACATGCGGCGGGCGGAGCAGACGGCGGCCAGCGTGGCGGCGCAGCACGCGGCCCAGCACGGCCAGCAGCCCCCCGCCCGCCGGCCCTCCTTCCCGCGCGGGGACGGCCCCCCCGCCGCCGCCGACCCCTACGCCCCGGCCCCCGCCCCGCCCTCGCCCCCCGGCCCGCAGCAGGGCGGCGGGAGCGGGGGCCTCATGGTGCTGCCGCCCCCGGCGCCCTCCATCGACGCCGACGACGAGTTCGTCTTCGCCGAGCCCCTCCCGCCCCCGCTGGAGTTCGCCAACAGCTTCGAGCGGGGGGGCTACGGGGGGCGGCAGCAGCAGCAGCAGCGTGGCGCCGTGGGCAACAGCGTAGCGGCACGCCAGCAGCAGCAGCAGAGACACCATCACCATCATCACCACCATCATCATCATCCGCAGCAGCAGGCCCCGCCCCCGCCCCCTCCCCCCCCTCCCCCCCCGCCCCCCCAGAGGGAGGCGTTCGCGGCCCACACGCCCCTGCCCTCGCCGCAGGCGGGCGACTCCACGGCCTCCAGCCTGACGTCCTACGACAGCGAGGTGGCCCACCTGACCCAGTCGGGCCCCTCCCCCAACCCCTTGCCCCCCTCCTCGCCCTCCCCGGCCGCCCGCCGCCAGCACGCCTCCCCCTCCCCCGCCGCCCCCCCGCCTCCGTCGTCCGCCTCCTCCCCTCCCCCCCCTCCCCCCGGGCACCACCGCCCCTTCGCCGTGTCCCACGCCCAGCACCTCTACAACAGCGGCCACGCCCCCGGGGGCCGCGCCTCCTCCCCGACGCCTCCCCCGCGCACCCTCACGCCGCCCCCGGGCTACCGCGGCAACCCCCTGCCCCCGCCGCCCTCCTCCCCCTCCTCCTCCCCCTCCGCTCTCAGGGGCTCCGCCTCCCTCGTCACCGCGACCGCCAGCTGTGCCCCCGTGACCCCCACCTCCTCCTCGGGCCACCACGGGGGGCCCGCCCGCGCCCACGGGGAGTCCCAGGACACGGTGGTGGACTCCGGCATCGAGGAGCTGGACAGCCGCAGCAGCAGCGACCACCACCTGGACAGCCTGCTGGGCCTGCGGGGGGAGCGGGGCGGGGCGGGCGGGGAGGGGGACCGCGAGGCGAGGGACGACTTCCTGGAGTCCTACATGAGCTACCTGGACGGGCAGACCTTCCAGATGCAGAACGCGGCCGCGGCCACGTACCCCAAGAGCAACCGCTTCCGAGACGGGGGGTCGCGGGCCCCCGACCTCCGCAGGCAGACGGCCACCGCCCCGGCCTCCTTCCACTCCCGCCGGCGGAGGGCGGGGGAGCAGGACGAGGAGGAGGAGGACGGCGAGGAGGCGGAGGAGAGGGAAGGCGGTGGGGAGGGCCAAGACGAGAGGCGCCGGGACGGCTACGGTGCCAGGGACGCTCAGAGCACGGGGCGCCCCGTGTCGCCGTACTTTGATCGGCCCCGCACCCCCGAGATGAAGCCCCTGTGGGGCGAGGCCGGCCAGGTGTCGGGCGAGGGCGGGGGCCAGTTAGGGAGCTTTCTGGAGGGCAGGAAGATATACCCCCCCGCCTCCAGCATGAAGCCCAGCATCATCAACGAGCTGAGCAGCAAGCTGCAGCAGCGCAGCAGGGACACCTGGGGGAGCCAGCGAGCACTCAGCAGACACAGGTACCGATGGCGCTCCTGGGCTTTGGCTGTTGGCTAAACACGGTTTTATGGTAGCATGGATTGTGCTTGTTGATATGGAGAGGCATTTTCATAATATTCCATGGTACTGCGGCTGTAGTGCACCGTTAAAGGCACACTCCTTGATCTGTGTCCAACACTCCCCCTTGTGGTTGAAACCGGGGTTACAAAAAGGTTGTTTTGATTTGCAACTCAAAGAGCTAATGGCCCTCCCTCACCCGAGTGCTGAGTAGCCCTCTACTCCTCCCCCTGCAGCACTCATAGGCTCACAAGCACATCTACCCCTCCCCCTACAGCCATGTGAACTTTCAGCTGGGGCCGAAGTTTGAGGGGGGCTCTATAACACAATCTAGGAGCGTACCTTAACTACCTTTTACATGTACAGTATTTTCCTGTTTATTCCAAAAAAAGTAATATTCCTATGAAGATCATATTGCTTGTGAATACATCTCACCTCTTAACATATATATGTTTTTTTTATTTACATTTTAGGAGCACTTTAACATGTAAACAGGTCTCAGGTGATTTTTGGGGACGTCTTTTTACGTTATTTTACAGTATGGGTGTGTTTTACCGTAATGTGCAAGCGTAATATGTGCAGCTGTATGTACCATTCGGACAAAGGTCTTACGCAGAATATCCCTGAGGAATTGTGTGTGCTTATTATAAACATAGTCCTTGTGCCTTTTTTTGTTTATTTTTTGTTCGTTTCGTGCTTGTTGCAGTAAGTAGCTGGTCTGTGTGGCGTGGTGTCGTGGAAGTGTGTGTTGTGTAATTCTCTCTCTTATGTCTCTGGCTTGTTTTCCTTGTGTGGTTCTCCTGACAGAAGCAGGTAATAGAACCGTTTCCCCAATCTGCATCTCTATTGTACTTAAATATCAGCCTTCAGCACCAGCATGAATTTACCCTGCTGAACAGGAACCCATGTTTATATTAGCATCTCAGTGAGGTTAATTTTGTGTGAGCTAAACTTATCAATCCAAACTTTACCAAAACCCATTTGACCAAATAAAATAAGTATAATAATAATAATAAAAATAATAATAAATATATATTTAGGAATGTGTATCTGGAAGGTTTTCTAACAGATAACATCACCAAGACTACAGTGAAAGAGAAACATTACAAAACATTGTTGTTGTGGTTTGAAACTCCAAAAGCGCATGCCCCTCCACACCTGATTGCGCCTGGCACTCCTCTCTACTCCTCCCCCTACATCGACATTGTTAGTGGTGTTGCAAACATTACCAGTGAGCTAGTGCAAAAGTATGGATTTCTGGTGACGATTTCAGTGCAACTTTAAGATTATAAAATTTTTTGGTTTTTAGTTAGTAAAATGAATATGATTTTTTTATGAATTTATTTAAATGTACATAATTGTATTCTGGTGATTTTAAAGCAGGTGAGTGTTACTCTAGGATTACCATAGGGACCACAGGTACTGGCACGGGCATAGCGGGCATTTTGTGCCATACTGTATACGGGGGTTTCCAGTCAGAAGGAAATGTTACGTTTTAAAATATTCCCTGCTTGCACTTGATAATTACAGCATATGGGACAGACTTTGTCCTGTTGCTGTGTATTATATGTAGTATAATAATTCGCTGTGTATCTAAGGCCAGAGGTCTGTACATACAGCCCTGGAAAAACATTAAAATGTGCAGTGTTCTCTTTTTTCCGTGGCTGTGTATTGTACGATGGATACTTATAATCAAAATCATTGTTTTCCGTCCGCAGGTTTTCGGAGGACTCCGCCTCGGCCCTCAGCCCCCCGTCGGCCCGCTCCCTGTCCCCGTCCCCCATCTCGCTGTCCCAGCCGGCGCTGTCCCCCTCCCCCACCCCGGCCTCCCAGTACGCCAGCTGGGCCCGCTCCCCCTCCCCGCAGCCCCCGCCCCCCACCCAGCCGCCACGCTCCCACTCCCCGCTGTCGCCCGCGGCGTACGCGCCCTACCCCACCTCGCCCAAGCACCGGCCCGTGTACCGCACCAAGGCGCTGGAGTTCCAGTTCATCCCCAGCCGGGAGTCCCGCAAGGCGGACTCCCACGTGCTGCAGCGGCGCAGGGCGCCCAGCCCGCTCATCTCCCCGTCGGAGAGGCCCAAGGCGGGGCCGCCGCGCCCCTCCTCGCTCCCCCTGCTGCCCACCACGCCGCTCTACAGCGCCCTGTATGACCTGCGGGGCTCCATCACCCCGCCCTCGCCTGGCAACCCCCTGGGGGACCCCTATTTCTCCCCCTCGCCGCCGCTGTTCGCCCCCTCCGGTGCCCCCCCTCCTCCGAACTCCGCCCTGGTGGTCTCGCGCTCCCTCTCCCCCACACACTTCCTGTCGGGGGCCTCCTCGCCCCCGCTGCACCCCCTGCCCCCGCCCACCTGCCTGAGCTACCCCCACCTGCCACCCCCCTCCCCCACCAAGCCCTTCGCCTCCAAGCCGCTGCCCTACTGGACCAAGTACGACGTGGCCGATTGGCTGGGCTACCTGAACCTGGGCGAGCACAGGGAGCGTTTCCTGGACAACGAGATCGATGGCACCCACCTGCCCTCCCTCACCAAGGAGGACTACCTGGACTTGGGGGTGACGCGCGTCGGACACCGCATGAACATCGAGCGGGCCCTCAGGAGAGTGATGGACAGGTAGGCGGGGGGTTGGCGGAGGCACGTGTACGAACCTGGACATTTTTTGTGGGGGTTTGTTTGTTGGTTCAGTTGTTGTTGTTTTTTTTACATTGCACCAACAACACTCAGAGCTAGCCCGATAATTAGCTAGCTAGCGAGCTAGCTAATTGGCTCTGTCAAATGCAACATGTGTTTTCGTCCCGCTCTCTGTCCCCAGGCTGTCCAGCAGCCCGTTTCCCACGTCTGTCCTCTCGCCTCGGGACGGACGGCCTGAGAGGAGAAGAGACGATGGGGGTCGAAGCTGAGACAGCGACACACTCGGGCACGCGCGGCACAAAGGGGCGTGAGAAGACACACCTGCTGCTTAATAAATTGGATTAACACGACAGCAAATGAGGAGGCTGGGGCGGTCGCATTTAACGTCTGGATGGAGACAAAACGGTTGACACTCTGCAAAAGCTTTCCTCTGTTGCTGGCTCACACAGTCATTCATACGTTCGCACACACACATGAACACACACACGCATATGCAAACATGCATTACACACACACACACGCACACACCAAGCTATCTACATGCAAATGTAGAATATGGGATAGCCTAGCCAAGACTATTGATATAATATCTGTAAAGAATAGTGACAAAACTTAACCAAATACTGGAGAGGAACAATTAAGCCAATTTATTTATTTATTTATATATTTTTTAGTCTTAGCAGTGTGCTGTTGGCCAGATAAGAAAGAGAAATGAATGTTCCCTCCATTTTGCCTTCTCCTCGTCTCACGGAGCAGCCATCTTGTTTTGTGGTCCTCTGCCACCCCCCTCTCGCTCCCCCACAAAACGAGCTGGTGAAATCTTTGTTCGGGTGTTAGCCTCGACAAAGAATTAACCAGCTGTCTTACGACACCGTCCCTCCTTAAGGAGGCATTTGTTGTTGAGACGAAGCAGGGCAGGTCGCAGGGCAGGTCGCAGGTCAGCTCGCAGAGCAGTAGTTTCTCCGTTTGAAGAAGTGGTTTAGGTATAGGTGAACCTTGGCGGGAAATGGACCGTTGTGCTTTGATTGGTTCAGGAAAAAAGAGGCGTGCCGTGTGTTAGGGTTCCGATTGGTTGTCTTGGTTTTTTTTACCTCACAGTTGGTAGGGCTCTGTCCTCAGCGAAGGTCCTGTAGGGACGTTATATTTCTCTATAGCTCTTTGTCATCCTAAGT
>JAOEHI010049584.1:0-20189 GCA_025447815.1 Percopsis transmontana | reverse complement strand
ACAAAAAAAAAAAAAAAAATACACACAAAAAAAAAAAAAAAAAAAAAAAAAAAAAACATATATATATATATATATATATATATATATATATATAGGCTATGTTTCCTTTTCTGCGGTCAACTGGTTTGTGACAAACATATATTTTTGTTCTTATTTCTTGTAGTATGAATATGAATGCCACTTAAGGAGCAAACGATTATGCCATGTTTTTTGTTCTTTTTCATTATTAGTAAACCTGCGAAGGAAAGGGCAGTGTCTGTGGATTGCTGCATCTACAGTGAGCGCTACGGTGTCCTATTTTCCTTTGTCTAACCTTCACACTGGAAATAGACTGGAGCTCGCACACACACACACACACACACACACACAACGGTAATCTGTATGTGTCCCATAAACCAAGGCAACACTTACACATTTTACCACAACTACAGTAATACCACACAACAGGAGCATAATTTGTTATGTAGCATGCCCACAAATATGTTAAACCTTGCCTTTGTGTAAGCTGTTATTGGTGCCGTTAGTCTATGTGGAGATAGAGACGGCGGACTTGTCTGTTATCATGGTGTTTACTGTAGGGCTTAAAAGTGCCGGCTGCTCTCTGTCCTGACCTGCTGTTTACTGACCCAGTGCGACTAACCGCAACCCCTGAGACACTGTTCTGTCACCCAGACAGCAACAGTAACCGGTAATCGTACTGCCTAAGCCCTGTCCCTCTCTCCCTCTCTCCCTTCCTCTCTCCCTCTCTCCCTTCCTCTCTCCCTCTCTCCCTCTCTCTCTTGCTCTCATGACACAGACGGTCTGGGCTAAAGGACGCTAAGCTTTTCTTCCCCTCATTAAAAGGCATACGGCAATTGCCTATGCGAGGCAACAAATATCAGTTACAATGCAGCAGCATCACACATAGGCACAGAGCAGTGAAGCATGCTGTGGTACCTACTCATTCAATTCAGTAGCACTTTATTTTTATTTAGCCCACAAAAGGGGAAGAGCTTTGGAAGGACTTTACAACATAACTGTGAACACAAGCAAGCAGCCCAGGCGTAGATGTATAGATAAACTCGGGCGTAGCAGTGCTTTGGTTTATTTCTCTAAAAGGAATTGTGTATGAAATTCAGCTCAGCGAATCGCTTTGGAGGTCCTCTCTGAATCAAGCGGCTGAGTTTAGCATTTGAATATTTCTACGCCAGGACTGTTGTGTACTGCCAACAGCAGTGGTTTTTCTAATAGTCACATGGACATTACTGGGTAGGTAATCTGCCTTACACTCAATAAATGTACAGTTAGGATTGGGATAGCCATAGTCTATATCTGGTAAGACAGAGGCTTTCAAACTGTTTGAGCCACAACACTCCTAAAAAAAGGGATTCATAGCTTGGCACGTGCATGTGAGCACATGAGGGAGGCAAGAAATAAACATTTACTTACAGCCTAACATAATAGCATACATAAATATATATAAACAACCACAAACCACTGGACATTAATGTCAATTATCACCCACCTACCAGCTTGTGACCCCCTCCCAAAAAAAAAAAAAAAAAACCTAAACAACTACCATCTTACAACCGCTCAGGACCTTTTCACCCCTGACCCCCCCAAAAAGCAGTAGTTAACAGCGTCTTGTCATACCATAATAACAATATAATCATATACAGAATAGGCAACCACAAACAGAATTGACAAACAATAATATGAATAAAGAATGATAATGATTTGAAATAGGCCTAGTGTAACGAAAAAAAATTCTTTCAAAATCTTGAAATGATTTCCCAACCTCCTGAAAAGCATATTTTGACCTCTCGGAGTCCTGCCTGCCTGTTTGAGCACCACTGCCTTAGGGCACCCTGAACCACACTTTGAGCATTACTGTTCTGAGATAATGAGATGATAATGGACCCACACTAACCTAACCATGACAGGGCAATTGGTCAATACATTATTTGTTTACATAATAAACAACCCTGGTGGGCAACTGTTTTGGGGCCATTTCTTTGTAGATAGTGTAAAAGAATAAATACATTAATAACACTGATTTAAAAACAACAACATACAACGGAATAAAATTAATCTTATTTCCCGCTGCAGGGTGTTGGTCGTATTTCGAGGTGGTTTTGATGCCTACCAAATCCAAATTCAACGCAATGGAACAGTGGCAGTGTTGCGATAGCCGTTAGAATATAAGGTATAGGAACTGGAAGAAGTGGGGTGGGGGGGATGGGGGTGTCAATCATTAACAAGGGGGTTCCATCTCATCACGACTTCAAGTTCCTAGCGGCTTTGTTATTAGCATAGCCTTTGTGCTTCGGGGATGATGTGACAAAGCAAGTGCTTCTCGACTCAACGGCTTTGAATCGGCTTGAAATTCCCTTTGTGTTGAACGGACACCCCCCCCCCCCCCTCTTCCTTCCCGTTGTCCCTAGTTGAACGGGGCGGGGTCTTGGGCTGTCCACAAAGGCCACGTTGGGCTGCCACCGTCCGATCCCTCTGAACTCCAAAACCTACGATTTATATTAAAGAAAATGTAATTACATTAAAAATTACATGAAAAATAAATTACATGAAAAGGTGTCTCGCCTGTGACAATTCCAATAGAACCCCACATACGATTCATTCAGACTCTCTTAGCCTTCTTTGTTGGAAAAAATACTGAAATAATAATAAATTCAGTTTTGCCACAGGCACAGGCTATTGGTCGGTGCACAATAGTCGTTTTAACAATAGTGTTATTTGTAGATACAAACCCCAAAGCTGCTTTTTGGGAACTCAAACATTTCTTTGTGTAAAAAAGGTATTTTACTTGATGTTTCAGACCCTATAAATTACACCTCAATGTCCTGAAACAGAGGAAGTAACAGGAACAAAGATCACATCTGGGCTGCCTTGAAACTACATATGTGATTTTACTCGAGACAAACGACACCCTTATATAATGAATACCGTTTCCTGCATTTTGGATGTTTTATGGACAACATTAAAACTTGTTGAACAAGTGCTTGTTTCATTTAAAACATTGTTTTGCACTTGAAGAACACGTGAATCCCAATAAACAGATCTGCTTGTGTGATATAGACCTATGCTGTCATTATCTAGCTACATATTTAAAGAATTATCTCAATATTGACACTGGTATGAACCACTCATGCCATGAATATGATCAAGGCACAGAAATAACAGCCTCATCTCATTAATTCCTAAAAAAAATATATCCTAAAGTAATCGAATTTCTCTTAATTTTGAGGGCAGGGTTTGTATTTGAACAACGAGAACAAAGGAGGGAGTGTATTTCAGAACCGGATCGTTTTGGTGCCCGCCCACTCCGCGCGAGGCAGCCAATAGGCTTCTCGATATGCAAATTCGGAGCAATGCTGCACCGTCCCTGCCTGGGCGGTGACGTCATTCGCACATATCCCCCAGTAGTGTGTTGTCTGGCTTTGCAGCAAGTCAGACAGAAAACAGAAAAGAGCTGAGTGATCAAGTCGGGGAGGGGCTTTTTTTGAAGGAATATTGCCACCGCCGGCATTCCAGCAGCTCTGGAAATACGCAGTCACCTCCGTACGCACACAACAACATCTCGGGATCGGATACGCGAGATCCCGTTCTGGGAAACGGTGGATTTCTTGCACTGATTCTCAGCTGTGAACGAGAGGCAGCACTGATTTGCACCGGTGGCTTGAGACCGGGTCCGGTGCCCCATTTCTCCCTCATCACTCCTTAACCCTGCTTCCGCTTCCCCCTCTTTGTCTGAGCTTCCTGATCCTACGAGACCGCACGTTGCAAGATGCCTAGCTCGCTTTTCGCCGACATGGAGCGGAGCGGGAGCCACCAGGGAGATGCCTTGGATGACCAAAGAGCTTTGCAGATCGCCCTGGACCAGCTCTCTCGGCTTGGCTTGGACAACGACGATAACTCATTGTACGACAACGAGCCCAGGAAAAAGAGTGTCAACATGACCGAATGTGTGCCAGTTCCCAGTTCGGAGCACGTAGCGGAGATCGTCGGCAGACAAGGTGAGTAGTTTTTTCTACAGTTTTCATTTCTTTGTTGAACCAGTGCCACGGCTTTCCAGTTGCGCCTGGCTACGGTGTCTCCCAGCTGTAGGGCTGGGGCGGTACTGGTGCCCAGTTACATATGCGGAATCTTTCTCCCTCCAACGTTGCTGTTTGTTCCCAGCAAAACAAAGAGGATAGCCTACAAGGTTGCGAGTAGTCATTAGTTTGCCCTACTATCTGAAGCCAGCGCCCGGCTCCTTGTGTAGGTTATATCACGGTGTCCCACTTTGCCTCTGCCCACAATGTCAACGAGTGCATTCCTGCCGGAGTGATTCCTCAACTGTGCGTGTGCCAGAGGGGCGTTGGAATACAACTTTATGCGCCACTGTCAGAAAATGAAGCGATAAAGTAGTAGTATGTCCCTTTCCGATAACCTTGTTAAACGGTGGGAAAAAATAAAAACGAGGGTTATTTTGGGTAGTCGATTTCTCAAGCACGCGCAGTGTAGCTTTTGATTCAACAGCCCGTCTTCCCGTGTTTGTTATTTTTGAGCTGAGCCGCTGCTGTATGTTCATGGTAGTGGAGCATGTGGTTTGAATTTACCATTCTAGAGAGGGTGGTTTCCCCAACGTTTCTGAGCTCATTGGCTGATGGAGGGAAACAATAAACATCGTTCAGCTTCTTTTGAGTTTTGCAGAAGTAACGGTTTAAACCAGCGCCATATTGTAACCCATTCTTGTGGTGGTGGTGTTGTTGTTGTTGTTTGAACGCGTCCTCACGTTTGCCATCCCTCGCTTGCCCCAGGTTGCAAGATCAAGGCGCTGCGGGCGAAGACCAACACCTACATCAAGACCCCCGTGCGCGGCGAGGAGCCCGTGTTCGTGGTGACGGGCCGGCGGGAGGACGTGGCCATGGCCCGCAGGGAGATCATCTCCGCCGCGGAGCACTTCTCCATGATCCGCGCCTCGCGCAACAAGAACACCAGCCTGAACGGGAGCGCCGGCACCCCCGCGCCCGGGCCCCCCAACCTGCCCGGACAGACCACCATCCAGGTGCGGGTGCCGTACCGCGTGGTGGGCCTGGTGGTGGGCCCCAAGGGGGCCACCATCAAGCGCATCCAGCAGCAGACCCACACCTACATCGTGACGCCCAGCCGCGACAAGGAGCCCGTGTTCGAGGTGACGGGCATGCCGGAGAACGTGGACCGCGCCCGCGAGGAGATCGAGGCGCACATCGCCATGCGCACGGGCGGCCTCATCGAGCTGCAGGACGAGAACGACTTCCACGCCAACGGCACCGACGTGGGCTTCGACCTGCACGGCCACGCCACCCTGTGGGCCAAGCCCGGCGCCACCCCCGCCTCGGCACGCAAGCCCTTCTCCAGCTACCGCAACGACTCCTCCTCCTCGCTGGGCAGCGCCTCCACAGACTCCTACTTTGCCGGGTCGCGTGTGGCGGACTACAGCCCCCCCAGCCCGGCGCTGAGCTACACCACCACCACCAACAACAATAACAACAACAACAACAACATCAACGGGTTTGTGTATGGCAGTGAGGCGGTCTCCCCCGACCTGACCTTCGACCCCACCCCGCCCCCCCCGGGCCTCCTGTGGTCCCCGTACGAGAGCCGTGCGACCCCCCCCTCCTCTTCCTCCTCCTCCTCCTCCCCCACCTCGGCCATGTTCCCTAGCAACGCCTGCAACAACAACAACAACGCCAACGGCATGCTGGCGAGCCAGCGGCGGGCCAACGGGGGCACCCCCCCTCTCCACGGCCACGCCGCCCCCGGCGGGGGGCCCCTCGGTTTCCCCGGCTACCCCGCCGCCATCGCCTCTCTCCCCGGGGTCCCCTGCGGCTCCTCTTCCTCGTCATCTTCCTCGTCCTCCTCCTCCACCTCGTCCGGGACCAGCCGGAAGGGCAGCCGCGACTGCTCCGTGTGCTTCGAGAGCGAGGTCATCGCTGCGCTGGTGCCCTGCGGCCACAACCTGTTCTGCATGGAGTGTGCCAACCGCATCTGCCAGCGGAGCGAGCCCCAGTGCCCCGTCTGCCACGCCGCCGTCACTCAGGCCATTCGTATATTTTCCTAAGAGTGTGTGTGTGTGTGTGTGCGTGTTGGACTGCCGCAGAGGCACGCGGGATGTCTCCCATAGCAACCGCATAACATCTTTATATACGGCTTTACCGGGACGGAAGTGTACATAGATATGTGTGTGTGTGTGTGTGTAAAACTGCAGTATCCTGTAACACAGAAAGGACAGAACCCCCCCCCCTTTCAGGGCTCCGTCATAACATTGTTTATAAATTACTGTAGCTTGGCAGAAATATTTTCAACATCTAAATGCATGTTTTAAATATTACAGCATAGTAAGTAATCAATAGTTCTAGTAAGCCGTACCGTGTATTTATAAACTGACGAGACACAGTGGGGTCACAGCCAAGGTATCTGGGTCGACCTGTCAACTGTTAGCGGAAAGAGCCTTTCGATTTCATTGGTCGAATGTACTGATGGAGGGGGTCGTGGGCGTGGCTAAGGGACGAGGAGGGCTTTCGGCCAAACAGGAGTATTGACTTCTGGGGGTGAAGATACTGCAGCTGGGAGAAAGAACCTACATGAGGGACAGCAACATATCCTACATAAATATGTATAGAATACAAATTCCACAAGTTGAAAGTTTTAAATTTACATGAATACAGATCGAAGTATTTTATTCTTTTTTGACTTGAAAGATTATATTTCTTATTGCAAAGATGTTTACAGATATTTTAATTTAAGTTCAGTGAACTTTTGTAGCTGGGTTAAAATATTGTTTATTTTTTAGTATGGCCTTATGGCATTGATCACTGTATTATTTTAATATCACATGGCTGTGGGCAGAGATACAAATCCACAAAATGTATATCGCATTTGGACAGTATTCTGTTGGGGTGGAGTTTTTGTAGGTTTCAGCAAAAAATGTCTTTTAAATCCGCTTCACCCAGCATATTTTTTATTCAGTAATATAAAGCCTATTTTATTCTATATTATTATGAAGCGGCAAAATGTATAAAACTTAGTAAGTCGAAACAAAAAGGAACCGTTTATGCTTTCTAAAAATTTGTATGAATTAGATTCCAGTGGGAATTACAGACCTCTGTTGCACCACTATAGTTTAGTATTTCTATTTTAATACATTTGTTTACCACTTGTTTATGTATATGTAGGTAAAGTTACTTGAGCGTAAATGTACTTTATTGAGCAAAGTTTAAGAACAAAGTATATTTTATTTTATGATAAAGGGCCTTTAACCTCATGGTCAAATACTAATATTATATTTGCTGAGACAAGATTTGAAAATGTATGTATCAAGAGTTTTATTTTTCTGACATTTAAAGTTCTACATGATAAAAAGTAAAACTTAAGTAATGGTGCTACTTCATGTTTTTTTAAGTATTTCTTATATAAATCCAATAAAAATGGTACATCGACCCTGTGCCTGCTTCTCGTCCTATATCTTGCAATCATTTCTTCTTTCAGACCGACATTGATGATGGTATTGTTGTACTGTAATGAATTTGACCCCTCTCCAGTTCCTAATGAAGTCAGCTACAGGCTTGGAGGCAACAGGATTATCAAAGCGACCTAATTGTTATCTGTGTAAGGCTACCTCAGTCTAGAGAGAGTTTAGTTTATAATTAGCCATCTTGCATGACCTATTTTCAAACAAAGGAAGTTTGGTAGGGAATTCATAATCTATTAATATTTTTATTATTAGAATTACAATCTAATCAAACTTTCAGATTTTGAGTTTATTTAAAGCCATTTTTCCGAATTTATGGCGATGTCTCAACTGCTGTCTGGTAAATATTTTCACATTTTATAATCATTTTTACGTTAATCCCTCCTCATGGTATATTCAACAATCCCCCAGATGTAATGGAAGTCAACACGGCCTACCTTCACTGGGCAGCAAATTCAACTAACTACCTCTTTAATAGGGAAACACCTTTTTTTTTTTGTATGTAAACACTGAGTGGGAGAGAAACTGTATTAATTATTCCCTTGTTCAATACAATGCATTCCACTCCTCTTCCTCCTTCTTCGTCTTCCTGCTAAAATGCAGTCCAGAGTCACGTGGCGGTGCTCGGAAACACTGACACGTAAACACATGCTCCGCTGCAACATAGTAAATGTGGTGAGAGCAAGTCCTAATGATACGTTTAAAATGGAAACATTTAAACACGGCCCTCAGAAACTGGCCCAATAAACCATTATATTAGGAAGCGTTCTCAGCGCTGGGGAAAAGCGCTGACAAGCGTTAGCCAAATGCACAACACATGGGCCTAACAGACTGACTTCTCTGGCTGTAGATGCGCTCAAAGAGCCCTTTGTGCCGTCCAGTGTGTGTTTTCACTGATTTGTTCCTATCAAATGGTGGCGCGGGCTATTTTATAGCAGGACCACACGGAGACTCACAAAATGTTAAAGTGCAGCGTTTAAAAGCAGACATACACATATACTGCGTACTGGTCCCCTTTTTTATGTGGCTTCCCTACTTGAACACCCTTGTTGTTGAAAATGGCATTACAAAAACACTGTTGTTTTGGTTTGAAACTCGGAGATCGCATGCCCTTCCTGCACCTGCTGTGCTGTGTGGCTTCCACTCCTCTCTACTCCTCCCCCCTACAGCGCTCCTAGGCTGACCCTCCTCTGGAGTGGAAACTGAGGGGTTCTGATAGGCGCTAGAACGCATATGAGGAGTGTACCTTTAAAGGTAACACACCAAGACAAGGATGAATGACTGATTAAAGACAGATTTATTCCTTCCCTTTTCTTTTTTTTTTTACAGCAACGTGTGATTCGCACAGCTATGTTTCACACCCGCCTCCGTCATCGCTCTGCAAGCCCTCCCGACACCCGACACTTGTGAATGTCATAGGATGATGGGCCCTTTCTTCCATGGCTGAACAATAAGCCGGGACGACCGCCTGCGTGTCCTCCCTGCGCCCTGTCATCCGGCGAGTCCCGGCTTGACTCGTGAGACAGTCAGAGCGGCGGCGGCAGCAGCAGCAGCAGCGGGCCATGGGTTTTCCCCTCCGCCAGCGAGAGTGGAGGGGAAACTGGGTTTGTTGTTCAAAGCCCAGGCTTTACATATGCATTATAGATGAGCATGCTTTTGAGGCATTCCTCCCTCTCTCCGTCACCCCAACTCTCTCTCTACTCCTCTCTCCCCATTCTCACTCGCTCTGTCTCGTTTGCGTTGGCTGTGCGTGCTTATGTGCGCGCGTTTGTGTCTGCCTCCGTGTGCTGGTGTTGTTGTCATGCGGGCTCTGCGTATGTAGGCCCTACGCGTTAGTGTGCGTGCGCACGCACGGTCTTTATTATGCCAGACGAGCTGCGTGGATCTGCGGAGAAGCAGTGAGCCGCAGTCAGCCCAGAGAGTGACCTCTGCCTAGACGCCGTGCTCAGCGCCCACCCAGCGCTGTTTTCGGCAAAAGCCTACGCACCGTCTATGGTTCACACACACACACACACACACACACACAAAACCTCCCTACAGTTTGTTTATTTTATCCCTCGTCGAAGGTATACGCTGCTTTTGTGATAGCCTATGGTGAGTATCCCGTTAATCGTGGGCGAAAACATTGGCCCTGGTAAAACACAGACTGACTGCTAGCGTCTTTGTGTCTGCCTGCGTTTGAAAGTGTTCATACGATCTATAACGTTACACAGCAGTGATGCGCCTCAAAGTAGTTCCTCTCAACAGAGGGAAATCATTGTGAGAGGAGGCAAAAACCACACATTCTGTATGCATACACTATTTATGGAAATAGCTTGCGCAAAATGTGAGATTTTGAAATACTAAATAATATTGAAAATTCTCCAATGATACCACCACGCCCCACTGCATTAATGTCACAATGATATGCCAAATATTTCTTGTTGTTTATAACTTTTTGGCTGTAGCTCATGTCTTAATAGAAGAGGGGAAGGATAGGTTATGTTAACTGAAAAAAAAAGTGTTCTGGGTAAAACACGAGCTGATGAACGGTGCACTATATTTATCTCCCCTTTTATATACTGTACACTATTTGCGTCGCTCTTCTTTCCTTCTTCCTTCTTCCTTCATCCCCCCACCCCTCTCTCATTCTCAGCTCTTGCTATTTTATGCATATCAAGGGATACTCTTGATGAGTAGATAGATTTTTCAAATGCCATCCAAAGAAATTTCCTCTGCGTGCCAAGGTGATGCATGCCCATGGGCAGTCTATGTTGATTCTTTTATGACTATGTTTGCCCACCATGTGGTTCAGAATTTTACAGCACAGCCTAAGTTGTAGCATTTTCAGCGGTAGACGACTGATATGTACACAACGTCAGATAAGAGTCCGAGTATTAGTGTTGGGCCCAATATGTGTTTAGTGGACATGCAGAATTCACTGAAAGAAATCAATTTATGGTTTGGTTGAATGTGACACTGGGATAACCACTAAAATTCCATATAGGTAATTTATGCTTTTATCCAAAGTAGCTTACAGTGAGTACAATTCAAGTATTAGGGAGCCGGTTGGGGTTATAGGCAAGGATGCCTATAACTCGGGCTTGTTGGGGATCAAACTACTAGCTGGAAAAAGAGGAACTATCAGGGCCTTCTTCTTAATAAGACGTACACACACACACACACACACACAATAAGCTACATCATTATTCTTATTGAATTTAATAGGCCTACTCATTAGATCCAAAATATACATTTAAAATGAGTGTGTGGCATCGTACAATTATATTCATACTCACCGGGTGGAAAATAGTGACGTGGTAAGTGATTGGCTAGGCGTTCCAACCAGTTTAGTTGCAGAGATGTTTTTGAGTGATAGCATAATTAACCAATCACAATTTGATTAAAATATGTACGATAATTAAAACAAACAATGACGAGCTCCACCTTGGAGATGGCGTAGACGAAAATAATTTAACTGTTTTTAGCTTCGATGTAAAGAGGTGAATAAAGTTAAACGCACTGAACTATTGCAGCAAGTACATAGGCCTTGGAGGAAATTGCATGTTTGCTATAGCCATTTTCATGTCAAAGTTTTCAATGTTCGAGTGAAAGTTGAAAGGAAAAAGGATTCTGTTTCCAAATAGGCCTGATCATCAAATGGTAAGTCGATGTTTCTATTAGCTTATTGCCGCTCGGTTTTCCTTGTATTTATGGAGAAATGTGTTGCGTCACGTCACTTCTGCAGAAAGTCAGCGATTTGAATGAGAACACTTAATCAGACCAATGGAAGTGTGAACCAACCAGTGCGTATCGCAGTGTATGAGAACTGGCTTGTGTTTGCGTGGGTTGCTGGCGCTGCAGTCTGTACTGTCTGCAACATGTGACAACTTTGTGAGACACATTTGGATTTGCAACATGCCATAGCCCAATATATTTAGTCCATGTCTATCCCTATGTTGCATTTTATTTTCCTTTCCCATTTAGGCTTATGTACTTAGAAGAGGCACTTAATTCGCTGTTGTTACACACTGCTTTGTCTTATTGCTGCTGTTATGTAATAGGCCTACTGAATGTATTTATGTGTCAAAATGTAAATTTCTGTGTAGGAAGCGGGAGAGTAGCTCAGTGAAGAATGTCACACCCTCAATCCACCGCAGAATGAAGGAGATTTTTCATAATTTCTTTGTCAGCATGGCTGAGAACACTTTGCATTACCAATGTTTGGCCACTGGAACAACAGCACAGGGGAAGGCAATACAAATTCTGCTTTGGGTTCAATGAAGCAGACATTTTTTAGACAAAGGCCTCTCTACCCCCACGCAGAGACAGAACCAGGGCCTACAGTGCCTTAGATTAGTGAGTAAATTGGTTTGGGTTGCTGAATGGGAGCAATTGCATATCTTGTGAGGAGGACGGTCTCCTTCATTTCCCAGAACAGACAACCTGAGGCGGAAAAAACGTCACCGAGATTCAGCACAGACCTCTCGCAGGGGGAAATGTTATCACTCCAACACATGGCTTCACAGCCTGGAATGAATAGAAAAGGATGTACCTATCCTATCACAACACCTACATGGCACAAGCCCTTAAAACGGCGCCAGCGTTGTTCCCAGACGCTGTGCTGTGTTCCATACAATGAATAGGTTTTATAAACGTCTCTTTGGCCAGTGCGGCAACCCTGCTGGATTCCATTACAGGGATTTTCAAGTAGTCACTGCATGCATTAGCAGCTCACAGACAGGGGCAAGACAGTCTGTGTTTAGATACAACGGCCATACTTGTAAGCATGCTCTCATCTGTGTTGTATATCTCTTATATTAAATGGATGACGTTTCCGACAATGGCATTACAAGATGCGCGTGATTCAATCCGTGCAGGATATCGGTCTGTTTTGCTGCTCTTTGAGAAAGCCTTCTAGGAGCTCAGAATTAGTTGCTAGAGTGCGGCTGTTTTGGAGAAAAGGAATCATAATAACGGGTGGGTAGCAGCACAAGACAAAGGATTCCTAATGAAAGATAAATGGTCTCCCAGATGCATTTTTCATCTGCAGTTTCTTTTGTCTGTTTTCGCCCTGGGATTTTTAAGTAGAAAGTGCAATTAAGTAGGCGTCATAATTCTTTAGATCAGTAATTATCTTTCTGTGTTTCCTGGGAGGTGTGCGTAAGTGGGGAGATGTTTCGTTTCTGTTATCATTGCTTCAGGGTCTCTCTCGCTCTCTCTACTTCTCTGTCTTTCTTTGTCTGCAGAGGTTTTCCCTGCACAGTATTTTATCAAAGAGAGACGGGACAGGTATGCTCACTTGTAGAACTAGCAAACTGTTGAAAGGCTAATCTTGTTGAGGGAGTGTTGCTTCTCAGAAAACTAGTTTGATCACCCCTGGTACCTCTTGAAGTCTACGGGAATGTCTGTTATATTTCACTAAATTATGCACATTCTATCAAGTCTAAGTCTCATAAAGTATCCATGTTACATCTAGTTGCTTAGTCATGTGTCAAAATGTATTTTTGTTCTATAATAGGCCTATAGATATTCATGTTCATTGAGACAGTGTATATGTACAATATGTACATATATATGTACATATATATTAAGTTTCCAGTCAAAACGTTAAGTGGCAAAATAAACCTCATTCAAACTGATGCACGCACAAAAGATGCTACAAAAGTGATACACACATGCACAGTAGATGACTCATGGTCAACCAAAAGACACATAGTCCAGTAATGGACTCTTGTTACTCTTTCACAATTTAAGAGACTAGTACATTAGTTTTACATTATGATGTGAGTAAGGACCTGGAAATAAATTGTATGCATCTTAAACACTATAACATTATAATTTTTTTCCCATCCTGGGGAGTCTTATGAAATCAAACTATCAGGAAAGCTTCTGTTAGTAGTATGAAAAGTCAGTGGGGTGCAGGATAGTCTCGTCGTCTAGGTGTTGGACTCCCAGCCAGAAAATGCCTAACCCCTATCCGCTCTATGTAATAGCAGCATGTAACTGTAAACCGCTTTGGATAAAAGCTACTAAATGAACTAGTTGTAATAAATGGAGGCTATAAACTGATTCCAATTCCATTCTGTTGGTTTCACTAAATACAATGACCAAAGAATTATTTCATCAAGAGCATCGGTGTGTGGAAGTTTATAGAGTCAAGGGTCTAACAAAAGTTCAATATCCCACAACAGTGGACAATCAATTTCCTTCTGGAAGCTTGGCCTGTAATGATTCAGGGAAAGATAGATTCCGAATGCATGCACCCATCCATTATATTATTATTACACACAGGCGCCTGTGCACACACACACACATGCCCGGACACAAGCACTCGCACACAGAGATAACGCACACTGTGCTCCGAGAGAGAGGGGGGGGGGGGGGGTCTCATCAGCATCACACGGCTTCTCCTTTACCGTGTGTCTGTACATTATATCTCTACAGCCCAAGCGAGATGGTGAAAGATGATTATAGGACAGAGGGAACAAAGCAGAGGAGAACTGAGCCTTTGTAAAATTAGACCCCTGTCACTTTCTTTTACATTAGAAGATAAATAAATGAAACAACTGACATTACCATTCAGCACAGTTGCAGTCCGTTCTGTTAACATCAACCATTAGAATTGCATGCTAGGCCCTAGCTAAGTAGGGGACAGGCTTTACTGATTTATTGCTGGCTAGGGAAAGGAAAAGCAGCAAACAAGAAGTTAATGCGTATAGACCCCCCGTGGCGCCATTGAGACTTCCTGTTAGTGATTGGCAGGTGATTATCCAGGCCCCCGCATGCATGTGAATGCCTAAACTAAGTTTAGGCCTACCTGCATGATTGGCTAATTTTAATAATAGAGCAGTGGTTGCCCACAAAAGATAGATCCTTCGAAATAAAATTTGATTTGACACATACCCTTACAGCTGTCCTTGTTTCCTTACTTTGTACTCAAGCTTTGTCACGAGATTTTGTTATGAATATTGTTAATATCTGGCTTAGTAACAATTAAGTATTTATTTAAGTATTTATTATTTATTTATGAAATGACATACATACCTTATTGTCTGTTGATATATTGGGGTGGATAACAGCAAATTATTTATATAGTCTACATTGTCACTTGAGCCACTTCTGACACTTCTATTTTTCTACCGTTAATTTAAAGCTCTGCTTAAGGACACGTTTTTTTTAATGGTTGCTCTGGGAAACGTTTGGCATTCAAAATGAAAGGACTGAAATGACTGAAATGAATTTGCTTGGAAGCATTTTTGCAGCCATGCTTTAGTCAGTCAAGGTAGCTAAGCAAAGGTAAAAGACAATCAAATATATTCTGTAAAAGGAATTTGTGTTAAAGTCGGTACAATTAAATATGAATGATCTGTCAACCAACCTTTTAACACTTTGTTGTTGTGATCCTGAAATTACAGAATATATTTTTATATACAGTTAGGATATTGGTAATATTTATATTTAACTCTGTAAGGCAAAGTGTATTTTGTTAGTTTACCAACAACCATTTATAGACTAATCTAGTCTGTAAAATCAAGACAATCTCATTATTTTTAATGTACTTTAAACCCAGCATTGGTTACCTTTGGCTTATAGTTTACAACCTACACTGTTGAAGTCAGCCCCCCCTCCATAATATCCCCTCTAAATTTTATATAAGCCCCCCAAAGCCTACTGTAAAACAGCACCACTGTCCTTTCAACTGAGGCCTTCATTTCCCTGACAAAGCCAACCTCTGCCCCACCCCACCACACCACAAACCCATTTCTTATGCTTATCAAACCGTGTGTGTGTGTGTGCGTTGATGTGCTGCGCTGTGGTGAAATCGTGGCCCCCGAGGCTGTGGTTCCATTCAGAGACCCCGCGGTGAGCAGCAGGAGTCCTCACTCATTCATGACCTGAGTGGGAAGGCTTAGCTGCTCACTGTGTGTGCGTGTCTGTGTGATGCTTGTTAGAGTACTGGTGTGTCCATCTGTGTGTATGTGTTTGTAATTTTCAGTGCTGTAAGCCCATAGTATACGCCCGTCAAAAATGAGTTCTGGGTTGGACAATGACCATCGTCGACCATTGGTCAGCGTTTTTTTTTGTACGAAATTTCCTTTTTTGTTTTTCGGTTTCTCCCTTCTTTGTTTGGATTTTACCGTCTGTTCTCATTAAACAGGCATCGCAGTGAGAATACTGACACATTTACATTTATATTTATTTATTTTTTCAAATTAGACTTCAAATAGATAAAATATTTAAGGACAGACATTGTGAAACAGGCCCTATCGCTTTTGACTGCATAATCCATCAGTAAATTGAGCTTGACAATCGTATCCTTGTCTTGTGACTTTCAGCCAGACTTGAGTGTAGAGAAGGCTCTGCCCATGCGTAGACTCCCTGTTTACAGTCTCAGCTGTCTGTCGCTTAAGTTATTTCACATTTGTATATGGTCCAGGCATGGATGTAGTATAAGAATTGGATATGGCGTGTAAAAATGGCGGTCACTACTTTCTGTCGATCGGTACTTTCTGACGCAGCTATCGTGATCAGGCAAACACCCCGCCGATCAAGAAAGCATACTGTTGGCGGTAGAAACATAAGCCGGATCAGGGTTTACCGTCCCTGTACTGTACTGCTCAGTGGAAACGAGCCGTTAGTGTCTTTGGGAACAGGCTTTTTGGACAAAAACATTTGGCTGCAGTACCAGCCTTGGCCACCATAGCAGCCATGGAGCAAACCTCCCTCCCAGACCCTTGTTTTAGCTTTTTCCTCAGGGCAGTACGTTGATTTAGCAGGGTGGGCATGCTGCCCCATCAAAGCAAAGGTAGGAGAAACATTGATGCCTTGTTGGGCAGAATTTATTTATTATTTTTATTTCCCCAAAAAACTTTTTTTTAAAACATCTTACGGTCTTACCCCATTAATCAGTGATTGCCAAAATAGGAGTTATGAGCTTTTCACATGACAGCAAATAGCCTCTATGCAATCTTGTGAAGGACTGATGCTCCATCAGATGTCTGCCTCAAAACAGATTTTTACCTCCTATGAAACAGTCCTCCTCTGAGATGTCACTTGAAAGATGAGAGGCTATTTTAGCGTGTGTGTGTGTGTATATGTGTGTGTGTCTGTGTTTTTTTTACACAACCAAGGACTCTGTATTTTGGAAGGCTAGTGTTTAAAGTAAATATAGATTAGTAACATCAGTCAGATAGCGACTCCAAAGATATTGCATTTGTGCCATACTCCAACCACCAACCAATATTCCAACCACCTCCAATACTCAGTAGTTTAATATCGAGGTGATGAGCGGAGATGGAGCCTTTTCTGCCCGGCGGAGCTCGCTGGAATGCTACAAAGAGGCAATGTAAACACACAGAATTGTGGTCGATGATGTCAAGCGCTAGAAACACTGGAGGACTTTTATAAAGATGTACATATCTCTAAAAACAGGACTCCACTCTAGCCTACTGTGTATACGGTAGTTCAGTGGAGACAAAAGCGTTGGTGGAGCGAGGGGACTTTAGCAATGAGAGGTCAACGTGAAAAGTCTTTTTCTCCTTTCCTTTTTCCAGAATATGAGATCACTGACTAAGCATTTCCTCTCTGCTATATTTCTGGAGTTGCAGTGCACCCAGGAGAGCAAGCCAGACGGTGTCTGTATGTTGGCGAGAGAGGTTGAGGAGAGATCGGGGGAACAGCGTTTCTTTGGCATGTATTTTGAGAGAGTGTTGATAAATGAATACAATGATTAAAAGGCTAATGGATTTTATTTCCTAAATATATACATACTGTACATATAGAGTATTATTTCATCAGAACTATTATAATACATGATACGTGATATGACATATAATGTGATTATTGCTTTTAAAATGAAGGTAATACTAAAGGCAGTATTTGTAAAAAAACGGAAGCAAAAGAACCCTAATTTTCAATGGCTTATAGTGACTGAAAAAAAATGCTCATTCAACACAATGCTGGTTTTATTATTCCACATGAAAGACCTTGCGTTATAAACAAGCCATATAATGGCACAGCTTTTCTCATTGACTTTACATAATTCACATATTCCCTGCATTCGCAACTGTGTTCATTTAAGAACAACGGTACGTTTTCACCTGCTGCTGGATTACGTTCACGCACGATCTACGCCGGTAATTGCAACAGCTAAAATCAGAATTGTTGGAGGGCAGGATAAGCCAAACATTGTAAGCCGAGCCAGAATGAAACGCCGTGCCTTGCTGCCTCTGCCAGTAATGGCTGGGTTGAATATGGAGTCCACCTACATGTTACACTGACTCATCTGTTCTCCTGTCGGAGAGCTACACTCTGAGGTGCAGAGTGGGTTGCAGCTGTAGTGTGTGTGTGTGTGTGTGTGTGTGTGTGTGTGTGTGTGTGTGTGTGTGAGTGAGTACATGTTTAATTCGAATGTGTCTGTGCATATCCCCTTGGCTTTGATACACAGACAGGTGCTGGGCTTGTCTACAGTCAGCCCAGGCAGAAATTATGCGCAAAAAGCTAGGGACGGTAGCAGATGTGACGTGCCTTTTAATACTTTTAAGGCATGCGATGAAATGGTTTTTAATGGTTCAACGGCACTAGCGATAGCTACAGTACAGCTAGCTGTGCCTAAACGCACCGGTAGAGGTTAGCAGGCGGTGGGAGACTTGAATACACTACAAAAACCCATTGTTGGCTAGCTTTACTGCAATTCAGTGGGCTTTTAATGACACTTTTACATTTACATTCACAGGATTTAGCAGACGTACATTTGTCACTAGCTGAATAAGAGGCGATCCTAACGTAATAGAGCGTAAAGGAAAACTTATTTTAATAAAAAAACAGAAATAGGGCCATTGCAGATGATTCCAGATGGGGGCCATAAGGGAAGGGCGGAAGGTATGTAGTGACTCTGCTGTCCTGATGGCTGCAGGAAGCTCATTTCACCACCAGAGCCTTCACTGAGCTGAGCGAGGTGTTGGATCAAAGCCCTCTGGCTGGTGGGCTTGGAACCGGACCATTGCTTGGAGGTAGAGCGGGGCAGTTCCCTTTACTGCCCTTGTAGGCCAGCACCAGTCTCTTGAATGTGATGCACGCCATGATGGGGAGCCAGTGAAGGTCTCGGAGGGGTGATTGGCGCCTCCCTATTGTGCCCCCCTGCCATTTCGCTGTCCTGAAATTTCCCCAACCCGCCCCCCATGACGATGGAGCAGGTGGCAGAACACGGGGGGGGGGCTCAGAATGCACTTCTCCCCATCAACACACTAAAACAGGAAAACATGCTAGCACTTCCATCCTCCCCAGCCTGCCTGCCCAGCCCTGCCCAGCCCTGCCCAGCCCTGCCCAGCCCTGCCCAGGCAACAGTCCAGTCCCAGTCCAGTTGTGGAACTATTTGTGTGGGCGGAGACAAATGAATGATTAAATAAACAAACAAATCATAATCTGTTGTCGCTTTTTACTGTTAACTGATAAATGGTGCTCGTAGAACTGTTGTATAAACGAAATATCACACGAGGGGGGGTGCGTTACACTGGCCGCAGCCATATTGAACCCTAGACCATGGTGGTTTATGTGATCCTAAGGAAACGTCATTGCTAATTCCATTCAGTTAATAGCAACTCTGCCTGCGCAGGTTCAGGCCCGTTGTGTTCATTCTCAAGCCCTCGCTAGTCGCTATGCTGCATGTTTGGCAGCAGTCCAGTGTATGCACACCCTGTTACCCCCCGGACAGTGGTATGTGTATTTAATGTCTCGGGTTTGGCCTGCATGTTCTGCAATATGCATTTCAAACAAAATATTTTGAGTTCTGACTCAATCAAAAGACTATTATTGTCCCTCTGCTCTGCTCCGCTCTCTCTGCAGCCCGGGGCTGCATAGAGCACAGACCTCATTTGCTTCTACTTATGTCACGTGACCGTGCAATACCTTACGCATCCGCTAGACATATTGCAGTGAACCCCCTTCCACTGTACACAATCGTTGTATATCAAAAAGAAAATACTTCATGGTTACAGCAGTATATTTACCACACTTTGAAGCTATAAAAATTGTAGAAATATTATAGAAATCATTCATTCAAATACTGTTACAACTAGGGGTGCACCGATTGACCAGTCAGTGACCAAATTTGGCCGATTTTCAACTTGATTGGTGCAGACCGGATTACACTCGCCCAGTAACTGACTTCTCATCTCATGGTAGCCTGATGTGAAACATGTCTGCGGTCCGAGGAAGATGTTAAATTCGCAGTTTGCAACGCATAAAGAACAAGTGAACCGTACTCGGGTGGAAATTTGAACTTTGAGCATCAATTTGTTTTAAAGGTCCAGTGTGTAATATTTCAGAGGATCTAGTGACAGAAATGCAATATAAGATCAATAACTATGTTATTGTGGTGTACAAAGACCTTATATAGTAAACCATAATATTGTTATTACCTTTTGAATGAGCCATTTCTATCTCCATTGAGGGTGCACCCCCTTTTATGGACGTCGCCCTGTTGCGTCACCATGTTTTCTACAGTAGCCCAAATCATACAAACGGCTCTACAAAACGCGTTTAGTCACTACCTTGAAAGATAAACCGCAGAAGAAGACGAAGCCAAAGCTGCCGCCAGAGAAGAAGACGAAGCCAAAGCCTCCGCCACAGAAGAAGAAGCCGCCACCATAGAAGAAAAGTTGTACTCTAGCTATTACGTAGTAATCGAAGTCCTCTCCTTTATTACAAGTGGAATTTT
>JAOEHI010049573.1:2505-20193 GCA_025447815.1 Percopsis transmontana | reverse complement strand
GGATTTTGTGTCGATAGAAGGTGGCTTTGGCTACAGAAACAGAGGAGGTGAATTCAGAGAGGAGGCGGTGGTAGGCTTTGCTGGTCAGATCTTCTCCATTTCCTCTCAGCCGCTCTGAGCTTTGTTCTACAAGCGTGTAGAGATTCTGATAGCCAAGGAGTAGGGGGAGAAGATCGCACTGTTCTGGTAGTAAGTGGGCAGAGGGTGTCAAAAGAAGATGTTAAAGAGGATATGAGAGTGGAGGCAGCCTGGTCTAGGGATAGGAGAGAGAATTGTTCACTTGACAGTAGTAGGGAGAGTACTGCCAAAAAGAAGGATGAGGGAGAGAGAGATTTTTGGTTACGACGAGAAGAAATGCAGATCACTACAACTGTCCGAGGTGAACCATCGAGCATTTAGGGATCCAACCTTACAAGCATTGGTTTGGAAGCCTACATCATGTATAAGCGTGAGCTGATATGATGTAGCCTGCTAATACAAACAATACAAACGAGATGCCCAATTTTGGGTCTGGTTATACCAGCCTGCACAATGGCTGCATTCTAGGTGGAACCTGAGACATTTCAGTGGCTCGGTGTAGCTTCCTTACCCCGGTATAAGTCGACGACTGACTTGGCATTAAATATTGATTTATTAATTATTAATAATTGATTTCGATTATTGTATTTCAGGAAAACAGTACCACGAAACGTTAGAATAATGTTTTTGCGATATATTGGAACCCAGTGGCAGCTGAAAAACTTTTGGTTCAATAAATACAACCAGCATACAAAAAAGTCATCCTGGGTGACAGCTTGTGGACTAATATTAAGATAAGAAAGCAACACAGTCGAAGGTTTAAGTTCTATTACATGGAGAAGTCAATATAAGCGCAGTAAATACTGTACATTCTATCACATAAAACACTGTAAAACTGCATGCATACAGGCAACATGGCACGTGAGGCCTTTCCAGCTATAGTGCTGTGCTTCAAGCAGTCGGCAGCGCAACAGGTCAGCACACTACAATCTACATAAATTAGAAATGATTTCACACGGGTTGGAAACACAATCAGAAAACAAAAGCGCAGTGAACCGGCCCGTGGAGATGCCGTGAAGGGAAAAAAGGCTAGCAGCTGCACGGAAGGCAGTGCGGGGCTTACGAGCCAAAAGGCCCACTAATGGTGAACGGCGGGCTTCAATGACGAGTTCCCCCCCCCTCACATGGCATTCTGTTCGACAAGCGCTGCCCGTGCAGCTGTTGCTATCTCTCTCTTTCTTTGTTTTTGTAGTTGGGTGAATTTTTGAAGTTCATTGTTTTTGGTGTCTTGGTCTGGGATGGCCAGATTGGGGGCACAGCTGTCCTGAGAGAGCCAATGAGCGTGCGCTTTCTACTGGAGCATTAAAGTATTAAAAATAAAATTCAGCAAAAGAGAGCAAACGGTATGCCTTCCACTCACAGGCACAGTAAGAGCTTCCCTCAGCTGGGTTCACTGTGAGAATAACACTGTGTTTAGTCTCCACACACACACACACTCGTGCACACAAACCCAACCTCGCCAATAAGCTGTAATTAACACTGCTATTGCCTCCAGAGAGAGACCCGTTGTTTGCTGCTGTGTAATAAAGTGTCCCATTATGCATTCTAACATTGTTCATGTGGGCCAAACAGTGTAGAGGAATGGATCAACAACAAAATGCAGTTCTCAGCGATCAGCAAAAAGTAATTTCATACTTAAAGGAGTAGTATTTTGCAGAGCAATGGGGGGCAGAGCAATGAATCAGTGGGTGGAGGCATGTGCAAGTGCAATCATGTTCCACAGGTTTCAAATAACCCACCCTATTTCTGAACCCAAAAGTGATTTCCAGTCGTAATGCAATGAAGAAAATTAATGTATTGTTTAACCATTTCTTCCTCTGACTCCCGTATGTGGCATATGTAATAATAACTTCTATAATACTTAATATCTAAGGCTGGAATTTCATACAAAAATCAAATGCTTAACTTGCTCAATCAAAAATAAGGTTGCGATTTCCTCTGAAAGTAGTTCCTCTTTACATATGGGTAAAGTACATTTACCCATACAAGGAATTTGACTTGGTGAACATTGCTCTATGTACAAAGACAAATATGTACACAGGTCTCATTAAAACTCAATCAATCAAGATTTGCAAAGTCCAGTATCCATTAGAACACAGGAGTGATGGTTGCTGAAAATGGGCCTCTGGACACCTATGTAGATATTCCATTAAAAACAGCCGTTTCCAGCTACAATAGTCATTTACAACAAATAAAAATGGCTACACTGTATTTCTGATAAATTTGATGTTTTTATGTTTTTTATTGTTTTATTTTGTTTTTTCAAAAACAAGGACCCCAAACTTTTGAATGGTAGTGTATATACAGATAAGGGAATCTGTCCAGTTAGGAAGCATAAGGTAGCGAGCAATTGTCTGTGGCCACCACCTGCAAAACCATTCCCTTTATGGGGGTTGCCTTGCTGTTGCCTCTCAAAACAGGCACAAAAATTAAGGGAATCTTTCCAGTTAGGAAGCATATCTGGAATTGCTGTGTCTCCCAGTACAAAGAGCATAGAAGAGATACCAGGAGATGGGCTGTTGCACGAGGAGAGATGGACAGGGCCGTAGAAGGGCATCAACCTACCAGCAGGACCAATATCTGCTCCTTTGTGTGAGGAGGAACAGGAGGAGCACTGCCAGAGCCTTACAAAATGACTTCTAGTGGGCTACAGTTGTGCATGTTTCTGACGAAACAGACGCCACGAGGGTGGCATGAGGCCCCAACATCCTCCAGTGGAATCTGTGCTTACAGCTCAGCACCGTGCAGCTTGATTGGCATTAGCCAGAGAACATCAGAATTGGCAGGTCCATTATTGGCGCCCCTTTCTCTTCACAGATGAGAGTATGTTCACACTGAGCACAAATGTGACAGCCAGGAGGGTAGTGCTCAGCCCATTTCTGCATAATGGCCACATTAGCGGCAACAAAGTATCGAAACTGTTCATACAGACTTCGAGGTGCCAGCTGCCGAATTTACTAAGGGAAATGAGAGGGCACAAGACGGCACTGTGTGGACCGAACTGGCAGGCGGCCAGCGCACAACGTGCTCTGCGTATGAGCTCCGTCAGAACCACGCGAAGGCGCGTGGAAGCCTCCCTCGTATTCCGCTCAGGCACGGCAAGACGGTGCAGTGCCAGATCGGCAAGAAATGGCTACTGCTGTATTTATTATTTAAATAGGCTAAATGATAATACAATTGTAATATAGTATAAAGTCTAAATACAATAGTAGTCTGCAGTAGTATATATTCTGTAAAAGTAGACCTATACAATAGAACCCCCGCAAACCTGCGACATTGTACCGATGGAGGGCTAATGGGCCATTAGCGAGAACAATAGGATTCAGACATCTCGGGTGTTGTGCTCAGCTGAAATTCTTTAGAAAAAATCCCTGCGGTTCTAGATTGTCAGATATCAGTACTTTACTTACTTACTTGATTTTTACTCACTACATCTTTCAAAACATCTTTCATCACTCATTATTTTTACTCGTATCAGACCGCTTTGATTAGGACCCAGCAGATGCAACAGCAAAACAGGGGAGTGGATTTTTCCTTGATATATTTATTTGCACGTCTACATGTCACCCACAGACGCGCACATTGCTTTACAGCAAAAAGAAAGTTGTAAGAAGCAAAGAAATATTTAACTTAAGTCATTAGTGAATCCTGCTGTGTGGACTCACAAAGTGACTCTTTTTCCATTTGTTATTCTTGACCAGATTATTTCTCAAAAAAACTGTTTTATAAATGCATTAGAAAGACGTTTTTTAGAGGGCTACCTTTTAGTTTTATAGTTTTTTTTAATTTAAAAGCATGTACTTTTGTACTTGAGTAAAATATATAAAAATGGCACTTCTACTTCTATATACCACAGTATTTTTTTCAGAAGTATTTCAGAAATATTTGCACTTGATTTAAGGAATGTGTGTACTTGTACCGCCTCACCTCAGGTGATCTATTTAGGTACATATGTAATGTGCTACATATTTATGTAAGTATATGTATGCACAAAATAATGTGTGTGTGTGTATAGATGTGTGTTTGCATGTGTGGGTATTGGGTGGGTCGGATGTAATGAGAGCCTCCGTGGTATGACATGCCCACACAGTCATTACAAGTTGTGTTCTCTCTCCACATCGCTCCCAGCCCTGTAATTGTAGCATAACCACCAATGATGGATGCTCTTCCAGGTGTGTGTGACAAAGAGATGGTGTGAGAAAGAGACCTTACATGTGTTTGTGTATATACATGCAAGAGCAAAAGTGTGTTTTGTGTGTACCTTGTACGTTTGATTGAGAAACCCAAAGAGGCTCTGTATGTTTTGATGTGTGTTTCTATATGTTCTCTATGTGTATGTGTGTATGTGTATTTCTAAAACACCTCCCAACATGTCAATGAACACAGCACTCTCGTTTGCAACTCTCGGTCTGCGGTTACATCCCTTTTGTCCCCCACCCAGTAGACACTTCTATAATCATGTCTCTCCAAACCTCCCTTTCATCTGCCTCCACACCATACCATTACGAATTACCCACAATACACCACGGCAGGAAAGATATGGCCTCCTGTACACAATGCCTTGGTGGAAAGGTATTAACTGGGAAAACATAATTCACTCACTGGGTGATTAACTTCCAGCATCTCTTGTCACAATATCTGACATTTAATATTATTGAAACCTCACACACACAACCTGTGTTAGACATAGGAAATGGAGCACAGGTTCAATCCATGTTTTGACCCATTCAAACCAGAGTATGGTCACCGGAAAGGCGGCAAACATGGGTTTTACCCTGATTGTTGCTTCATTGTGAATAGGGTATCTTGACGTTTTTCTTCTGGCCCGAAGGCCTGATTTCTGTTCAGGCTCTATTGTAGTGTAGTCCAGCCTGGCAGCTTCCCCAGCTTATGGAAGACACTTTGAATCAGTGTGCAGAGCGATTCATTGATGACGTAGCGACAATAAAAAAAAAAATAGAAAGATAACTATGGCAGGAAAAAAATAAATCTCTTATCTAGGCATCCTCAGCTAACCTTTGTGCTTCTTACGGTCCAGAAATTTTACTAGAAAATGGTTCCAGGCATCTCGTGGCTAACATCTTTCAACTTGATTTAATTGTGAGCAGGGTATAATGTTTGTTTTTTTTTACCAGGGATGACAAAGATACAGTAGAGGTTTGTTTTAGAATATAATAATTTGGTTCTGTCTAACACAATGGTTTTAAGACGGGCATGGGAGCACCATCGGCGTCGACAGGTCACTTTTCCGGGGCTTCAGCCCCGAATGTTTTGACTGTAGCCCCGAATGTAAGTTTATATGTACAGTATGCAACACAAAGTTTAGGTGCAGTTCAACAACAACAATAACAACACAAATATTTTCTGTAGGAATATGCAATAATGTTCATGACGCAGCCTGTCTCTAGGGTCGGCGAAGAGCGCGATAATATTGCTACATTTTGTTTGAAGTTTACGAGACATGACGTGATGTGACCTCACTCCCGTATTTACTAGCATAGGCCCTATAAACTACTCGCGCGTACAGTATGTGCGTGTGAGGTTAGCTTTACTATATGTACCGTTAATGTGTGCATCACGCACTGGTTCTGAGCACACATGGCAACTTTTTTTCTATACTTGTGGTAACACTGACGGCCCAGTGTTGAGAGTCACGGCCCGCCACACACACTATCAAATAGCTACATCCCGAAGAATCTGCGCTCAGCCCCGGATGTTTAACAGTGCAGCTGACATCCCTGGGGAGCACTAGGGGTCGGACTGGAGACTTGGGCGTGGGAGTACCAGGGGACAGATTGGGAGCCGGCAGCACAGGTAGACCCACAAGGGGCCGGCTGGATGAGGGAATGCTGGATGCTGGGCAAAGCTTGGGGCAAGCTTGGATCGAGGCAGGGGCTAGGATCAGGCAGGGCTGAAGTGACATGAGTGGGTACCGGCACCCCCTCCGAGACCCCTTCTGTCTTGGAATCCCAGTCAGATTTGTGGCCCCACACTCCCTCTGAGACCCAGGGCCAGCGGACACTGGGACTGGGACTGGCGGGAGGCTAGCAGGCTTGATGCCATGGCTTACAGAGCGGGCCTCCAGGTATTCTCTCTCCGAAACAATATCCTCCGCCATAATAGCTATCAGAGAGTTGCCCTGAAGTGCTGCCGCGGAAGCCACAAACCTCTCCTTGAGGGCCAGGATTTCCCACCTTTCCCGGAGGTCCTTTGTCTTGCAGGTTGCGGCGAGGAGCTCATAGTAATAGAGCCTCACAGCCGCTGCCTGCTGGGTCAGTCATGGCTGGTTCATTCTGTCAGGGATTATGATTGTGTAGTGTTGGACCCAAGCGCAGACACACACAGGCAGGCAGGAGTGGTGTTCAAAGGGTTTAATAAAGGAAATTTAACAGGAACTATACATCGGGGTAAATACAAAACCAGGAAATAACAGATAACTAAAGGAACCAGGCAGCGGTGGCCAAACTACAAAACACAGAAAATAGGACAGGCATAAAGGCTAAGTGCAACTCGAGGAAACATGGGGCTAGGAAAGGAGGCAAGAGCTTACAACACAGAACATAGGTGCTCCCAGGCAGAAGACTGGAAGAGGACAGTGACAAAGATCTAGGCATAGGCAAAACTCAGGCACGGACATTGACACTCAGACATTGGCAAAGACAACGAACCAGCAAAAAGACAGGGGAGAACACAGACTAAATACACTGGGGATGATTGGGGAACGGGAAACAGGTGAGGGCGGTGATTGGGGAACAAGGAAGGGACCATACAAGGGAAGCAGGGCGGAGCAAGGGAGGGGCCAGGAAGAACACAGGGGAACAAGTTAGACACACTAGGGAAACATGGAATAGACAACAGGGAACACAAATACAAGACAAAAACATAAACGGGGACCAGGCAGGGTCGTGATACACAGTTTGTGTGGTAATATTTATTTTGTCAAATACTGAGACATCGCATAATGAACTTCTATTTAGAGTGTTTGGTCAAAACTCAAGAAGTGCTGGTCTAAACATACGTGGTAGCTTTGCTGTTGGTATTGTTATGAAGTGACCGTCCCCCCTTCCTCTGCCAGGTGCTGTTCTCTCGTACTGCCACACCCCATGTGAATATCCGCCTGGATACAAGGCCTGTCTCCCAAAGTGTGGCCTTGCTTGACCCCCAAAGCCCCGACGGATCATTGCTGTTAGCCACTGGGAACAAGGTATGAAACACAAATAGACACTATGCACACAAAGAAACCACCCACAGTCATTCAGACACACTTACTTGCATAATGTAAGCACACGCACCCACATAGGTACACTTACACATCTACTGGCACAAATGTACATGGAAACACACTGGCATGCAGAAACAAGATACAGCATAGGTCAATGAGTCACAATCACTGGTCTATGAAAACATGCCTTGACTGTATGTCCACTTTGTATGAACACATTTTTGTAGTGTACACAAAATACTCAACTCCAAACACACTCATTCTTCACATTATTAATTTAATTAAAAAAACATTTGTACTACAATGCTAAAAGTGGAGCAAAAATAATGGATATTACGTCCTTCCAGATTTACCGTCATCTACAGCTGGCCCTTCCAAAAGTTCAGGTCCCTTCTTGTAGCATTTTTTTCCAGTGGAAAATATACGTACAATGACATTATGAAACTCATAAATTCATAAACATAAAACAATCTGGAATATGAATATCTTATATCTTTTGCATATTTTGCACGTTTTACATTTTGACCAATTTCAGTTCTGTGTCAGTGTGCCTTTGGCTCAATCTTACATTTCAAACCAATCCATCCCCTCACAGATCACCAAGATCCCTCTGACTGGGCCTGGCTGCAGTCAGCTGACGACCTGCACTTCCTGTCTGCTGATTTCTGGGGTGGCAGGGTGTGGCTGGTGCGACGGACGCTGTACCAGAATCAACCAGTGTCCCTCGACTTCTGCCTGGACCCAGGAATACTGCACCCCTGTTATCACTAAGGTAACTATGGTGACCCATCTCCATGATGATGGAAAAAGATTGGCAAGCCATTGGTTCTCAACCTAAATATTTCCACTTAAATGGCAAAAGCATCTCGGCTATTGTATATGGAGGGGGATCCTTGTCTTTATCAAATATAATCACACCAGTGTTAAACGCTTTGTTTTTCTTAAGGGATCTGCGGAAAATGTGCCTTAATGAAAAGCAATGGCCTCTATGGCATTACCATAATGCTAGCTGAAGTGTTTGCTGAAATACGATTTGCTTTTTCATAATGAAATGCAAAACTCACTTTGGAATTCAACCAATGAGCTGTATTGCATTTCATTAGTATGAAAAAAAAGTATAAATTGCCTAAAAGACTTACTTTGAAATACAATCAACAAAGCCACATTGCATTCCATTACATGTAGTTTGTATCGTGACATAACTTAGTACATAGCGCATCACATTGCTTTCCCTTCGAGGCAGTGCGGCAATCATGCCTAAATTAAATTCAGTCGCTTGATCCATGTGGAAGCAACAGGTAGGCTACTATGAATATGACCCCATGATTAAACCACCACCCTCAGAGTAGACTCGGATAGGCGTACGTGTTAGACAGCCAGTTTTCTTTATGATGACTAGGCCGTCTCTTTGGAAAGAAGTAAGGCAGAAGTTGGTCGGCTTACTGCATGATATGAGAGTGGCAGATAAGACCATCATCTGCTATTTGGTTCTCCTCTATTAACAGTACAACTGAAACAGTGTTAACAAACAATTAAAAGAAAAGATGAGTTTTAGCAGCCTAGCCTCTGCACGTGTCTTATTTAGCAATGGGTCACCTACGCTTGTTTGCAAAAAAACAGACAAGCAGGGCGCAATATTAGAGAACGCAAATCTGAGGTCATCCTAGATGACTTTAAACTAATCTCCTGTTCGAAGTTTTCTCCTATTTGCTTCACCCATAGTTTAGTAAGCCACTAGTTATAAATCTTTACACCGATATACTGTGGCCATTTCGTTACGAGGTAAATCAGCTGTTCGGATGTCGCTTCCTTCCTGAGACTAATATAGCTACAAACTCCTGGAAAAGGTATATATGTTTTTTGTATGTTCTATATTTTATTATGTCACTGAATATTACGTCACTCTTAATACTCTTGTTTTCTGTACTGCGTTCTGTTAACTATGTTACCTCCTCACTAATTTGGCTCCGAACCATAGCTTGGATATTTCTCGATTGAGACGAGGGAGGTGTCATGCTTTCAACTCCGTTCCTTTATTTATTCTTCACTTTAAGTGAACAGGAAAACAAACTGTAGGTACATGTTGCGTTCGCCTGCCTCTAAACTGCGTAAAGCACACACACACATAAAAACTACCCTCTCCAAGTTGGCTGCACGTCTCCCAAAGCACCACCCCCTTAAAGGAATAGAGCCATATTACAACCAGTTATCTTTTAATTAAACATATGCTTAAATGCATTTCAACAAAGTTTTGTGTTGGATTTTGAGTTATTCTAAATTTTGACACCAATATTTTCATTTTTATTGCAAATATACATCTGTTCCAAATATCTGTAATCAGTCTCTTTCGAGCCTTAGTGTAGTCCCAATTGTATGTATTGAGTTGAACAGTTGAGTACCACAGACAGGCTATATAAATCTTTTGGTAGGGGTTTTTACTTTGCCGTTTAGTGATGTGTTCCGTTTTTTTGTTAGTGTATTATGAGCCTCCACTCAAGAGCATGTGATCGGGAGTGAGCGGGAGCAGGCGGATTTTGGACCGAGCGGCATTTTAAAAGTACGGAGAGTCACTCTGTCCCGCTCCAATTTCGCTCCACTCACACCACGTGTCTGAAACGTGCTCATTGATTAGGCCCATTGATTAGTTTAATTTTACAGGACTATTTGTGTATTCCGTCTTACATATTCTAGGCCTAATTTGTAATTTTAAATAAAACATTTCTATTTGGAAAATGTTGTCATTGCTCTTTAGTTCTTTGGGAGGTAAGGCTGTGGTTTAAGCTAAAGGTGGAGCGGGGGGGTGGGGGTGGAATGGAGCGCAATGCAAACTGTTTTGAGCGCTGAGCGATAATAGGTGGAGCGGCCTAATGCGGCTTTGAGCGGGGGAACGGAGGGGTGACTAGCTCCGTAGATTCTCACCGCTCATATGCTCTGCTCCACTCTAGTACTAAAAGAAAGTTTACCGGGAGTAGGCTTACACAGACAATTCGTATGGAATTGTTTCGGCTTTTTAGTGATTGAGTCCATTTTTAAAAAGTAATAAAAGGGAGGGGTTGGGGTGATGTTTATCTACAAGGGCTGCCATCTAATGGTCAAATAAGCTAGGTAATGCAGCTTTAAGATGAAGTAGGCTACGCTCCGCCTCTCGTTCATGACATGCAAGAAAACAACCAGAAGAAACTCATTAAGCACTAAAAACCTACTTAAGTTTGTTTTTTTTGGCAACTTTTTAAAGTATTTTTCTCGTGCCCCCCATGAAAGCTCCATTTGAGAACCAACTGTTTTTCATATAGGGACTTATTGAACATTTGGCTGATTGTCTTCCTGCCATGTTGTGTGGTCGAACTAACCGGTATCTTTTCATTTACATGCTATTTTTCTTTTTCTTTTTCTGCAAATAGGCCTTTTATAGCAACACTGACCTATTCAGTGTGATCCTAACCATAAAACCCTATTGCGTGTTGTGGTGCTGGTATTCATTTGTGTTATATTTACTATGTGGCCACATGCTGTTACACTGTCTCTAGTTTACAAAGCCTATCCCGTGAGACATCTGCGCCACCATACCCACAACAGCATGAAATAAAAGAATAGTGCGGTCATCTTTTTTTCTTTTTTTTTTACTTAAGTACTCTAAACTCTGTAATGAATAATCCAGCAGGTGAGTATTGCTAAACGTTCATTATAGAACTTTTTGTCTTTGAACTAAACTACTGGCTATCTCTACAGACATGTCTCTGAGCTCGCTGGCTATGAGTCGTTGCGCATAGTTTGGTAACATTACACTTCCTGACTACTACACAGTTTCATCTAGTCCCATGGCAATACATCAGTCTCATGGTGGACTTCTGCAGTTGTGCACCAACCCTTTTCACTGCGGAATTGCTGGAGTGGCAGTTGTCGTAATAGTGTTTATAGTTGGCACTTGCTCTGTCATTAGCTGCTCTGACTTGAGTGAGATCTGGCCACTGGGAGTCAGCTTCTCTTCCAGGATAGGTACAGGTGTCCTCAGCTGGTGTCGGAGCAACAACTGAGCTGGGCTAAAGCCTGTCGCTTGAATAGGAGAGGCCCTATAGCTTAGAAGTGCGAGGAAGGGATCGTTCTACCTGAGGATGGGTTTTGCAGTTTTCACAGCTCTTTCAGCTTTGCCATTCAACTCAAGCATAGTAGGGCTTAATGATATTTGGCACTTGGGATGCATATTTTGGCCATCTATTATTGACATAACGCACAATCTGTAGCTCAGTGTCAATACTCGTATGCTCTTTGACCTCCTCCTTGCATGAAAAAGACATTGGCCATGCTGTCTGTGTGGCTTCTTCCAAGACCCTAATTTCAGTCAGTTTGTGGAAATATGTTCATCTTTGCGGTGCGAAGTTGTTACAATATAAGTTAGATAGCGATTGTTAATGTAATTAACGGTTATTAGAACACCTGTAAAGCGTGTGATACATGTAAAGTTAAAATTCCCAGTGCTTTTATACTTTATATCAGCACTCATGGAATGCCTCTTGTCCAATCAAATTACTTGGTCGGAACTAACTGTTGTATTATAATAGTTTTATCCTTTTATATTAAATACAGAAGCTAATACAGAAGCTTAAAGATACAATACCAATTGTGTTACAGCACCTGCAGAACCACACATTTCAATCCCATCTCAATGATTATTTTTATGTAACACAACTGTGCATGAAAGGATACCGATGTGTAGAAGGAGGGGTAGAGAGCGGTGTGAGCCTATGAGCGCTGAATAGGGAGCATTAGAATGGAGTGTTGGCACTGAAAATGTCCTTTGTGTTGGGCAAGGTCTGGCCAGTCACAGGTCCTTTACGAGGATCAACAACGGTGACTGTCTGTGGACGCAACTTTGGATTCAACAAGACGGAAAACTTCAAGGCCTCGCTGGTCATAGTGGAGGTGGCAGGAAGTATCTGCAAACTCTCCAGACAAGAGTATGTTAACAGGTGAGTAATTATTGTGTGTAGTAATGGTGGGATATTACAATGAAATGTGAGGTTGCTGTACTGTAGGAACAGAAGGATATATGTGAATGTTGGATAACAAATGTTAGAACCTCCCCTCAGCTCCAGACTCCATCTGAATAGGAGCTCTGAGTTATCGTAGCATTCTACACATGACTCCCCTAAATGCTAAATTGCTGAAAAGTGCTGCATCAAGACATTTTCCCAAATCTTAATGGGATTGGTGAGTTTCAAAAAACCCTTTGCTTAAACAGCCACCTCCCCACCATAGCGTGCTCATTGTATATACATATGAGAGAAAAGCCGGAGAAGATAAGCTCTTTGTGCTATTCTGCAGTTTAGTAGATGATAATTGAATTAGGCTAAATGCTGGCTGGCTGCTACAGAGCATAATGTCTGCTGTGTGTGGTGTTTGGTCAATTTGTATTTAAGGTGGACTGAGCTGCAGTGTTCTCCAATGTCCAACGGGAACTTTACTCCCACGGGGCACACAGTCAGGGTCACCAGTGGCCGCAAGATCGCCCAGATGGAGGGCTTCACCTTTGTGGTAAGATCTGGTTTGATGTGCACTTATGAGCTGACGGATTCTTACGTACACAGTTGTCTGAAAGAGCTTTGTGAATGGGTCCTTTCTTGAAACATATTAGCCAAGTCTCTCAAATAATTAGACATTTAATTTAGGGCACTGGTCTCTATCCCCAGGATCCAGTAATCCGGGAGATCTTCCCTGAATTTGGGCCAAAATCTGGCGGCACCATGCTCACCATAAGAGGAGTTTTCCTAGACGCCGGCAATAAGAGAGAGGTCACTGTCGGGAAGGCTGTTTGTAAGATCCAGAGGTCGGTCGGTCTGTCTGTCTGTCTGTCTGTCTGTCTGTCTGTCTGTCGTTCGAAATTAATAAGGTACTGTGTGTTTGATGCTACCAGTGTTTCATCCAGTATGCTGACCTGTAAGACCCCACTTCATGTGGACCCCTCCATGGAGATTGTAACGTTGACTATAGACTCTGTGGAGTGCCACGCTCCGATGCTTTTCACCTACAACGAAGATCCCATCATAAACAGCATCCAGCCCTCACGTTCCTTCATCAGGTGTGTGGCAGTTCCTATAAATATGTTTCCCTGCTATTTCTGGCTAATTGAGGTAGTAGGGAGGGACTCCTTTAATGACAGAATGGTGATTGGTCCACAAATGAAGATGGGCAGAACTAAACACAGTAGCCCCTAGAGTGCCCCCATTGGCCCATGTGCTGTCCATATCCTGTTTGGAGGTGATAAATAAATAAAAATAAAAAACTTAAATTGCAAGATTATTTACTTGTATAACCAGAAATATCCAATCTAAGATAATCACTGCTAACCCTGTTGTTCCTGTGAGAGGGTATGCTACACCAAAATATAGACATGACAGCTTGTTTTAAACACATCTCCATCTGACCATTACCATTAGTCTCAATAATAAACATTCATATAATTCTGACAAAATGCTGAATGGAGTTTAAGCAGCATGCTCAGGTGTTTCGAGGATATACGAAAATAAGAAATATTTCAATAAATTCTACTTACAATTCTGGAAATTTCATGTTCGTAGAATTGTCTAGATTTTGCACAAGGCTCCTTTAATATACCTTTGCAGTATATATAGATATTTTCCATGTAACTTTCCATTTCTATTCGGATTTGGATCAAGGTATGTAGATGATACTGAGACCTCCTGTTTCCCAACACCATACAGATAGTGTGCGGGAAGGGGGCAAGTCTAGCACTAGAATGCTAGCGCTAACAGCAGATCACTCCCATTGGGAATCTACTGTACAGTATCACTGTCTGAGGGGAGCAAATGCTAACCAACCCAACATCCGTTCTCACTTTATTGTAGCGGAGGCTGCACTGTGTCAGCTCACGGATTCTTCCTCCAATCTGGCCTCCAGCCCCAGATGGTTCTCACCACCACTCATAATGCAGAGGTCTTCCATGTCGTGAGTAGACCCCTTTAGTCATAAAATAGCATAACCACAAAACATAAAATTAAGAAAGCATCCCTTTACCTCTGGGGATAAAATTTTGTAAAAATTAACTCCACAAACATATAAACTACGCACAAAAAGTAGGGAAATTTGTGTTTGGTAGATTATTTCTTTGTTGTAACAATGCTTCTTGGCAATAAATCTTATACCATTGGAAAGCCTGATTATTTCCCTTTTTAAAAGGTGCCACATTTGTAAGGAACATGCATTTGTGGGATGAGCAGCAGAGCTGAGTATGTGGATTGCGCCCCATGAAGAATTTGCCAAATCTTCTCTGACAATGCCAGCTTTTCTTTGTTGACTCTTGTTTGGTGGATTGGGTGAATGAAGTCTTAAGTAACAAGACATATTGGCAATTTCACAATGTATTCATTTAACAAACAGGAGCGTCAGTAGCGTGTGGAAGAACCATACACAGCCACAACAGCCTGGCACCTCCTCCTCATGCTGGTCATCTGCCTGGTCACACACTGCTGTGGGATGGCATCCCATTCCTCAACCAGCATTTGTCGCAAGTCAGCCAACGTGGTTGTGTTGTTCACTCTGGCACGAATAGCACGCCCATGCTGATCCCACAAGTGTTTAATGAGGTAGAGGTCAGGACTGCTGGCAGGCCATTCCATCCTCTCCACTCCCAAAACTCTAGAGGTAGTCTCTGATAAACCTCATTCTGTTGGGACGAGCGTTGTCATCTTGGAGGATAGAGTTTCGTCCCAGACTGTGGAGATATGGGATTGCCACTGGTTGCAGAATTTCATCTCGATATCTCTCTGCATTAAGATTGCCTCCAATGATGACAAGCCTCGTTTTTCCAAAAGTTTTTTGGCATTGTTAGAGATTATTTGGCAGATTTTTCATGGCCACAACCCACATACTCAGCTCTGCTGCTCATCCCACAAATGCATGTTCCTTACAAATGTGGCACCATTTAAAAGGGAAATAATCAGGCTATATAAGTTTTATTGGCAAAAAGCATTGTTACAACAAAGAAATAATCTACCAAACACAAATTTCCTTACTTTTTGTGCATAGTTTATTTAATGATTCTCTTTAATGATTGATACAAGTAGATTTGTGATTTTTAAGTTTGTAATATTGAAGATGTAGTAGGCAACTTTGGAGAATGAGCAGAGGTTGAGTACAACCAGACTTCAACAAATCAGATACAATAAGGTATTTCATACCTATCTCTACCCATTTTTTCCAATGCTTTCTCAACTTTCTAAATTTGCCTGTTGCATCTTTACAGTAAATGATTGTGAGTGTAAGTGAGTGTTGAGTGTGTGGTATTGTCATTATAGGTATTAAGTCCCCCAAACTACCAAAAAGGTTTGGGCCAAATGTGCCAAAAAGGTTTTTATACTGTAATGGCAAAGTGTGTGTCAAACAGATCAAAGAGGAAATGGAAAACCATACCTTATTTTAAATATTGTTTGGCATGCAAACACAGGCGGACATGAAACCTGGACCTGACATTGAGAGTGCTGGGTTTTCTAGATAATCTGATCCTAAGAGCCCAGGTTTTCACTTGGTGATTTGGTGTTAAATACAAAAAATCATTCCTTAATGAAAATGTTATCTCGATCCGCTGCTATTCCAGGTGTCGCTTAACCAAATGCTAACAGAACAACACAACAACACAAGTATGACTTCACACTGTTACAGTTAACTTAATTTTGATAAGACTATACTATTTTTCAGGGCTTCAAACCAGAATTTGTTTTCAATTAGTTTGTTCCGAGCAGAATCGGTATTTTAACGTTTCCAGTTTTGAACCAAATGAAACCGTTTAGAACCAAATGAAATACCGCTTAATAACGTTCCATGTAGGGCACAGTTTTTATGTTAAACGGGTCGGTCTGGTACAGTATTAGTGCTTCAATCGGTAAACCGGGTTACTTGACAGGACCTGTGCAGAATCTGCCACACGCTCTGGTTGGTGCAAAAATCTGACCGGGAAGCAGAACATCCCGCTGTATTCAGCGCTTCCCATAACACTACACACATGGGAGAAAGCAGGTGTCAGCACTTCTGTGTGTGCGAACTCATTTTGCCAAAAACTGGGATAAAAACTGGGACTGGGATAATACATGGTTGATGTATTATCAACCATGTATTATAAATACATGTTTTATCGTAGCCTACGTCTTGTGATAGCTAGGCAGTGCTTAGCCCACCTTGCCTACCCTGTCGGCCACTGATTGATATATATTTTACTCTAGTCTCTATCACAAATATCACAAAACATTACAAAAATGCATTGCATCACTAACTAGGAGCGCTGTAGTCCAATCTGTCCTCGGGCCAAAATCCACCGTGGTTTCTTGGTAATTTGATTTGTTTGCAATCGTTATCAATTTCCAGAACTGGGCGTGACGTTCAGAGGAACACAGGAAGAAAACTCAGCACCAAAGTTATTGCAAGCAGATATATTAATTTGTTAAATAAAAGAACGAAAACATTTTATTAACCGGTTACCATTATTTCAAATAAATGTTTCTGTTCCAGAACATAAAAAAATATTAAGTTTCGTTTTGGTTCCTAGCGAATTATCTATCGTTTCAGGTTTTCGTTTTTGTTCCCTAAACTTCTTCAACGCCTTGTTATTTTTACTTTCCTGGGATATTCTCATGCTGAAATTTGTCTTAGACTTAAGTTCAATGTTCTTAGACTTTACTAGTAGGCCCCTGGTTTACATGCTCTGCTCTCCGAACCTCTATTGTAGAGTTCAGATAACAAATTCCTAGCTAAGGTTTCATTGCAGTTGTTGTTGAAAGGATACTTTGTCCTTTGAAGGAAGAAAGTTGCACTGAACCGAATCTTTTTAACCTCCAGAATGAATGTCCTGCTTTTCTGCATTTTGCCACCACTGCAAGAACTTATCTACCGCAGGTGTTATTTTTCTGAGAGCAAGCTTACAATTCTGCCTGCAAGCGACAGATAATTACACTTTTTGTAGACACATTTGAACTTGTTACATGACTACTCTAAACAGAAATGTTAAGATCTTGAAACAAGCCTAATCCCTCCATTAATGGGTCTTTGATTCAAGACCCATTAATTTAACAGAAGTTGATTTGAATTGCAAACAATTTTGCATTGCACCCAATAGCAGGAATGTAACAATACACATTCAATTATTTTTAATTCATTCATTAAATCCTACCCCTCCCCTTCCTTCAAATGTAAGTAAAAAAATTTCTTAAAATGTGTGAAAAGTAAGAATAAGCAAGGTTTTGCCTAATTGATTGCTAAAATAGAGAATGTGGCAATAGCCCAGAGGTTGATTTCTGTCTGCACGATGTTATCTGTCATCCAGAGAAACACACTACCGCACATTAAGTCAGGACCCCCAAACAAGATTATATACTCAGTAA
>JAOEHI010049562.1:4612-20197 GCA_025447815.1 Percopsis transmontana | reverse complement strand
CCCCCCCCCCCCCCCCCCCCCCCCCACCCCCCCCCCCCCCCCCCCCCCCCGCCCCACCCCCCCCCCCCCCCCCCCACCCACCCCCCCCGCGGCGCGCCATTCTTCATTTTCATAGATCTGTAGTCACTTAAGTTTTACCTTACCCTACACTATTGGCATGTTCTTTCGTAGCCGTGTGCGGCCAACAGTTCAGAGACTTATCGGTAGACCTCGTTACGCGAATTGACCGGATCCTTTCGTCCGCAAACAGAGGAACGTTGCACCTACTTGAGTGACCACGGCGTGGTTTTTCGGGTTGTAAAAGGTGAATGAGAAAATTGCGGGCGTTATGTCACGCAGTGATTCTCTCTGACCAATCGGTGGTCTGCAGTGGACACGTCACCTTTTAGTAGGCCTATCGCCTCAGCTCGGTTGGAACCTCGAAGGAGGTGATGCCAAAAAAGTAGCCAACCTAGGCAGTTAGCCTACTACTTTTGCCCGATGGAAAATCAAAGAGTCGAGTCGGTACTATGCATTGGAAAAGCGCCATTATGATGAGCTTGTGTTTTATGTAGTCAGACCTATGAGTCAGACTCGTGATGTATTTCTTAATTTGGCCAGATGAGGACAGTGTAACATCATCTTAGTATAGCGACATGGGGTGGCTGTCTACGGTAAACGTGAGCTCGAAGAAGGGTTTCATCGGAATTAACGTTACTCCATCACCAAAGGTTAGTGGCGGGAACTCTTTTTCCATTTTATTCCCATTAAAATCTAGGATTAAAGTCTGAGACCACTTTTACTCTGGACTCAAACTGACACGGTAAAGTGCAAGGTGGTTACACCCTGTTCTATGCCGTCACCCACTTTCATAATGATACAGTAGTGACGCGTTGGCCATAGTCCGCAATATTATTAACAGCTGCAGCTTTTTGTCCTAAGGCGCATTTTTATCATTACAGTGGCAGAGATGCATTGATCTTGTAATAAAAAAACCTTAGCTAGGCGTTTTTTTTCTTAAATTAGGGCACTTTAGTTTGTGCCCAGATGAGAAATCCAAAATATCTGCGCAACACTGTTCAATGAGCTGTGCCTTGCCTTATGCGTGGATCTCAATGTAGGGTCCTAGGCCCATTTCTTGTAAGATGGAAGTCTGTCATAATCAGACCTACAATTGCTCTGATTTTAAGCGCTGTGTCGCAACTGTTTTGCATTATACTTCCCCAAAACCCCCAAAATGTAGTAAAATGATGGCAGAAAGATACTTGTAAGACATCTAAACCAGTGAAATTACCAGAGGAACATTTGTTTCTAAATTAGTTCCTATGCTATTTTCCATTTTATACTGCCAAGTTGGGAAATAATTTACATAGCCTATCACTGCAAAATGATTGCTCCAGTTGTAGAGTTGAAGAGAGGTGTGAACATGATCATGTCCTAATAGCCTACATGAGCTATTGCCAGAATTTTTATCAAAGCTCTTTGACAGCCTTTTGTTTTTTTGCTTTGTTTTTTGTTTATTTCTCACAGGATTCAACTATTCAAACCATTTCCAGCTTGTGGTCTCCTGGCGATGGATCAGAAGGTTAGAACGCAAAGTGGACAAAATGGAGGTAATGGTGATGCACACACTCCTTTCAAGAAAGGGAAGATGAGTAAAGCAATTATCTATCCTGCCTATTCTGTGTTATCTGGGTTCCTGGAAGGAGCATTAGTATCTCATTAAGATTATTTTGCTAATGCTCAAACTTGGAGTCATATCTATATTCTTTTCTGAAAATCTCTTGGAACAGCCTGTGTCATGCGACATCTGCGCTTCCTCAAAATACCATTATCTTCACATCATTATTCTAATTTAAATGTAAGTTAAGATTCATTGTGAGCGTTTCTTTAACGCAGCAATTAATTATATACATGATACTAATAATAATCTGAATGTTGTTTCTGTTGATCTAAGTCGTCTGAAATGATGGCCCATGGACTAGTTGTTTATAACTAGATAATGTCTACTTGTGTCTATCCCTATCATTTCAATTAGTTCATAGTATTCACGTAATCAAAAAATCAAAGAATACGCATAATTCTATTTACTACAACCTATAGCATCCTGAATTATTTATTGTGACTAATTTCCAATAATTGTCTGTACATAGTCTGTGGTCAATACTAATACATATAATAACCTATACATAATGTATCGCCATTGCATTCATTTGTTTTCTAATGGTTATAAAAAAAGCCTTTATTTAATTAATGACAACGTAATTTCAGGAGTTACCAAAACCACTAATAAGGTTCACACATTTATTCATAGCCATTTGTTTCTTGCCATTTTAAGGAAACAAACAAAAAATCTGCCTCTATACAGAAGCCAAGTTAAGCAGACCCAGACCACACTTCACAGACCATTACTTTCATCATTTGTACTCCTTCCAGCAGCCTGTTGGTTGACGGTGCTCATTTTTCATCTTTCATAGCAAGAATGTGAATGCCATGGGGCTCATCAAACATTCCAATAACAGCAACAGCATAGAGACCTGGCATTCATCAACTGGCGAGGACCTAATCCAGCTGGCTGACCCGTCCTAATGAAGCTTTTCCTAAATCAGTTATTAAGAGTAACAGACCCGAGGCCTTAGACCAAACAGAAAACAAGCTAATAAATATCACCCCTCAAATTTTGAATGTTACACTGCTGTGATGCACAGTAGCTTAGAAATGACATCTTGTGAGATAGTTGTTGTGATTGTTACATGCTATGTAATATGAAAAGTCTTTATTTTCCTCCATAGAATATGTTAATTTAAGTCATTACACTGACCAAATTAGACCCAATCTAGTCTTACTAGTCAAACATGTTCACATGTTCACAAAACACACCAACAAAACGTGCAAGGGATTTTCAATAAAATTTCACTGCGTGCTTAATAATATAAACCTTGATACATTGACTAATTCACACCAAGGTCAAATAATTTTAATTGATATTCAATTTAACAACTTAACTTTAATGTACCTACTTGAACATTTTCTGTTATGTATTGATTTCTGCGCTGTTGAAGCTGGTGGCAAATTACTTCTTGGATGCATAGTTGTTATTTTTCATAAAACACAATTATAGACAAATTAGCCACTAAGCCTGCTTTCGCTTCAGAAATAGAAATGGGTATTTTTTTATCTCCAGTGGAGGTTTCAACACGGTTCTGTCGGTAAATTATATTGTAAATACCTCACATTCTGGTTGGATATCAAGTGGAATTGGTTCCTTTGAGAGTAAACCAGGAGACCTACATATTACTGGTTATGTTGCTACTGTTGCTGTTATCTACTATTATCACACATCTTATTCATGTACCTGGTTATTAGCCTCATATACATGCTAACTTGTAACTTGATCTCACCCTTTCTTGTAAAATGTTGATGATGTAATGTTGCTGATATAAAATTTTATGTTTTCAGTGTATTTTTCTTTTAAGAAATTTGTTAAATCCCCTAACTTCTTTGTTGATACGTACATCACAAGTACGCAAAACTGTTGACTGACTTGTACCATTGTATGCAGGGGACATGATAGCCTATGAATGCAAGTTCCACATTTAAAACTGACTGTTTGGGGTGACTACTTATTCTTTGCAATGGCCAGAGGTTTGGTTGTGCGTATAATTCGTTCTACTGATGAAAGGTGAAAAGCGTTATATTTTCGTGTTCTATATCATCACTATATCAGTTTAATTGCATAACAGTGGTTTAATAATAAGAAAAGGCATGAAGTGGACATGAATTTGCATATTGGAACTGTTCTCCAAATATAACATCTTAGAGAAGATGAAAGTGATAATGCCGTTTATTATAATAGGATTGGGGAAGATATTTTCGTCTGACATCTGGGTTGAATTTAGCCTGTAGTAGAAAAGTGTGACAGGTAAATTGACAGTTAGATTATTAATTTTCCAATGGCTTGGACTCTGATCTTTCAGAAGTGTTGAGCTGTGGTGATGGAAGTGGGACCTGAAATTGTTTTTATTTGTGTCCCAGTCTAAAACAAGGGATCAGATTAAATGATTAAACAGTGGAGGGTCATCAAACGTCCAAGTCAGAAGGATGAGAGGAGATGAAAATTAATATTTATATATTTTTTATTTCAAAGGCCCAATCTGCATTACCACAACACTGTGGCTGTCAGCCACTCTCCCCAGTGTCACTTTACCCACATAGCTCCGGTTTTCAGTCTCTGCACCATTTACAATTACAGCATTTAGCTGACGCTTTTATCCAAAGCGACTTACAATAGTACATTTGGCAATAGCTTTGGTCATACACCAGTTATTGTAAGCAAACAACATTCTAGGGGGCATTTTGCGACATGCAGTACATAACATATTGTTAGATCCTCAAAGCAATTGCTAAGCCTAAAGAAGTGATACATTTTATTTTTTTATAAATATAGATAGAAAATAGAGAAGATTAGGGATTGTCATCAAGATAGTGGGAGTGTTATGAGGTAGAGAGGTCAGTTGCCGAGGTACCAAGGTGTATTCTGAAGAGGTGAGTTTTAAGTCCAAGCAGAAGATGGGTAATGACTGCTGTCCTGCCGGAAGCTCTATCCACCATTGCGGCGCCAGAACAGAAAATAGTCGAGACTGGGTTGAGCGACTCTTGCGCCCTCATAGCGACGGAGGTGCTAGGTGACCAGCCGAGGTGGTAGATTAACCTTTTAAAATGACCTATATGTAACAAATGAACGGACTGAATATACTGTAAAAGGTTTGGTGGATGAAGAGAAATCTTAAAAACTCCTAACAGTCTTGCACACTCCACTCTTCCCTGCTTCGTTCACACCTGTCATCTCCACTCAGATCACCTCTTTTTTGAGGGTGTCTGGGGAGAGCTGGAGGCTCAAGGCTCCTGGACACCATCTAAGCCCTCAAACAGGTTCACAAGTACAGCTGTACAGCTGTGGCCAATGTAATGAAGGCAAGGCTTTACAGACCTCAAGCATTAACACGTTCTGTTTAGCGCTTTTGTTTTCAGGACAGTCATGCCAGCTGCATGCAGTATTTTGGGATTTGTCAGATTCTCTCTGTGGCGTCCATTCTCACACCTTTTTCTCCTCCAGTCAGTGTAGATAGAGATGTACTGTAAGATTTGCAAATCTGCCCCCCATTGTCACACAGACATCTCTACAGGCGAATGCACATACACACACACACAGTGCTTCCTTCTGAATTGAAATTGCATTGTATTATAAAGACACATGAAAGTCACATGGATTGCACAGAATTCGTTTTTATTTGTCTTAATGTTTAATCCAATTTTCATTGGGAAATAAATTGGCAATGTTTAAAAAGACTTGCAGGCAAACTAATGCAAAGAAATTAGGGGGAAAACAGCTTGTTGAGAGCTAAGTGATTGCCTTTTCTTACTGTACATTTCTCAAGCTGTTACAGTAAATGCTTTAAAGGTAACCAGCATATAGGCAGATAAATATAGGCTATTGAACATTAATAGATTATTCTTACATACAGTACACAGCAGTAAAAAATCGTCATTATCAAACCCACAGAACTAACTACCTGTGTATAAACCATAAAGACCATAAATAAGTGACAGATCTGTTTAGTGTCGTAGGAAAGGTAAACATATCTCCAGTACGTCACTCACCTCCCATCGACACGAGGATTACCAGTCAAAGCGTATTTTTAATGATCTGCTTAATTGCGTCAATCACGCGCTGATGAACTGATCATGCCCAAGAAAAAATCGCAGACCGGCAGTTTGTTATCCGACGTTGACTCTCACTATGTGTCTAATGACACACTCGTGCACAAATACAAAGTCCTGGGCATAGGCATGAATGCCCACCCATTTGCACCCTTACTCAATGCCAGCGTTGACTCCATCATTAAGGCCATGCATCCAAAGCACAAGCAGTGTTTTCAACTTTTCTAAATCTGAACACTTCTCTTTGCCTCATTAACAAAGGAAACCTAGGCAACCAAACGTTATACGGCGTCACAACTAGAGGTCTTTTTTTTTCTTCTACTCGGCTTCATCACCGTCCCTTTGGGACTCATTTCCAAGCAGGAATAAAGGTTCATACATTCACACACATAAGTAAAAATTAGACTGAAGAAGGTAGAGGGAGAGATATAAAAGATGAGGCGAGGGTGGTAGCAAGAACCAAATGAGGGGGTAAGGAGTAGGCGACAGGGAAAGGTGGATGAGAAGGAAGGTTTGATGAGGAAGGAGAGAAGGTGCTTTAACTTGAATTATACAGCGGAGGGAGGTGCAGCCCATTGCCTGTCAGGGGGGTGAGGAGGAGGCTGGGGAGAACGAGGTAGAGAGTGAAAAAGATGTGGTCCCGTGACTGCATGAGTTGTTCTCATTCTGTCAAGGCACACACAGAGGCTAGATTATTGCAGCAGGCCCAGAAGGCACGTGCCCAGGGGCCCCGAGACAAAAGAAAGGGCCTGACAAACCAGCCAAAGAACTGAACTGAACCAACAATAAGGCGTCGACACTTTACGCCAGCAGTTATAAACCAATGGCGGTAGACAATTATTTTTGTTAAAACGTGTTCCACAATATACTTGGTTTAAAATTATAATATGGTAGACCTAAGCTTTGTTACATCAGAGGGCCCCCTCCGATCTCTGACCTTACTGCATGATCAGCTAATGCTCCGGAAAGTCCACTCCATCCTACCGGACCCCACCCATGTCCTACACAGGGCCTTCAAAAGACTGCCCTCTGGTCTGTGTCTGTGCTGCCCTGCATCTAGTACTAACCGGAGGAAGGCAACCTTTATATATGAAGCTGTTCGCCTACTACTACAGTCTGCCCCCTGGTCCCCTCTTCCTCCCTCGCCTAGGACAAATACCCACACCTATACTGGTCTGCCACAGTCCCAGTATATCCCCCTCCCCCCTTTCCACACAGTTTGTGCTGGCCACCGCTCACTCACACTCTAAAGCACCAGACACATATAATGTGATTCGCTCATCGCTTTGTAGCTGACAGTTGGTCGTTAGTGGACAGTCGCTGAATTTCATTTGCATTCCTCTCGTCGCTACAACTGCTAGTGTCTCCCAGTGTGTCTGGGGCTTAAGACTCTTCTACTATTTCTTATTACTGCTGGACATTTTATATCTTCTACATGGTCTCTGCCACTGTCATGTATTGTCATTGCTGTGTACTGTCTCTGTCTCTGCCACGTGGCCATTGTTTGTCTATCATGTATTGTCCTTTATGTTCGGTTTTGTGTGTCCTCTACTATGCCAGCTTTTAGGAATTGCCCCTTGGTGATAAATCTTTTTTGAATCGAATTGAAGAACTTAATTACCCACACTGCTGTGCAGTTGTGGTTTGTGGCCGTAACGGTTGGAGGTTTCCAACTTCCAACCGTTAGATTCTTAGTAGCAATATGTTTATTTGGACTCACCTGAAGCTTCACATTTTATAAATGTGGTATTATCTGACAGCGATTAATTCAAAACTTCAAGTCATAATATAGACCGAATTTACAGATGGTAGGACAGGATGCAAGGTTTATTATGTGTATTGCACACACATATGGAGCAGACGCCTTACGCTATTACATTGTTCACCATAGCAAAGGCTGTACAGTACAATACCTGCAACTCGCATTCTGTAAGAACCATTTCTCATGGTACAAGTTTCCAACAGTGTATAAGCTTATTTTAACTTTGTTCTTTTCTTCCTTTTTTCCCCCCCATATTTTTCATTCAAGCATTTTCTATTGATTTTTTTCATTCTTGTTTTGATTCGTCCTTCCGTTAATGTCAGTGCACCTTAATTTATCAGGGGGCAGTGTACTGTAAATTCTGCACACGTCTTGTCAGAAAATTAGGCTCCTAATTAGCTATGAAGGGAAAATTAGTGAACATAAGGTGGCCCGAGATTGAGGCGAAATACATCTCACCTTATTAACCAAGAAGTTGTATGAATTTTTGTGTTAAGACAAGGAAAAAATACACCCCTAATGTGAAGATTTTTTTCAATTACTTCTTGGCAAAGATGAGGGTGTACAATCGGTAATTGGAAGTTAAATTTAAATGTTGACTCTTTTTTTTTCTTTACTTTTAAAAATACTAAATTAATAAAGTGGATCGTTTTAGACAAAACAAGCATACATGCTTGTTTTGTAACATACCGACATGTTCTGGATGTGTACATGTACACATCCAGAACATGTCGGTATGTTACAACTAGAATTCCAAATAATAGTGGAATATGAGTATGTACTGTATGTAAATGTAGTCATTAATTATTTTTTGTAGGAAAAAAAGTCCTAGGAGACACAGCACATTATAGAACCATATTTTGTCAGTACTGCTTTTTGTACACTTTTGGTGTTTGCTTTGTTATTCATGGGTATGAAATCCGATTTTTCCCCCTACACTAGAAGAATGAATCAAACATTTCAGCAGCTGCTCAATACTGATTGCTGTTTACCCGAGTGCAGGGCTGCTAATTTCACATGCAGCAACCCACATATCTAAGTGAGACGTATTCCCAACACACCACATGGTTTCTGTTGCCTGAATCTATCTAAATGCGTGCATTTGCTAGGCTGTAAAAGTGTAATACATGCAATCTAGTTGACAGTGGAGATAATTGCATACATTCTATATATATATATATATATATATATATATAGTTGAAGTTTTAATTTGACACTATAGCCCTTGCCAAATTATGTAAAGTGAATTTTGTAGTCATTTAGTTGTATTGTATTGTTAAAAATAAGCTCATATATCATATAAGGTTCATATTAGTTAATTTCCAGTGAAGCAAAATTGGTGCTTCAAATACCACATGTAAAAATCTGATTCTATAATTTACAGACTCATGGTGTCTGAAAATAGCCAAGCCTATTTGAATATCTAGGACTAGGGTTTTCCAGAAGCAATTTCAAGAAAAACAAATCAGTCAGGGAATAGCAGTCCACACGTTATATAATATAATGCTTTTACCTATTAATTAACTGAACAATGAAATAAAAGATATTCAATAATCAATAATCAATCAATCAATAATATCTATTCAATAAATATGTCTTATTTTACTTCAATTTAAATGTTATGTTCTAGATAATAATACAAGTAAAGTAAAATCAAATTTAATCGTAGATTTAATATGATTTAATTATTTATGATTGGAAAAATCAGCAGAACAACACCACATGTTATTACTGGAGGGGTTCCTTGAAGCAGAGCACCCCTGCAGAGAATGTAGACATCAAAGACCCAAAAGTGAACAAAACGACTTTTGTCAGTAGGTTCTATAGCCTTAAAGGATCTAAGCTCAAGACCAAGTGGATATCATTGCTGTTCCGGTTTGAAACCAGTGCTTAGGATCCAGTAACTTAGCCACCATGCGCCTGGTTCCAGAAAAAGTGTAAACTGTCAAAATGAATACAAGTCGATGAGAACACAAGCATTCTCTAGAAAATACATATATGTTTCTATAAGGATACATTTATAGTCTGAATATCTATATTCAAGTGTGGAGTATTTCTCCATTAAGATAATATTAAGGGCATAGACCCATTCAACTAATCACGTTCAGTCAGCCAATTTCGACTGTGTTAGCAGCCAATTCGTTTCTAACACTAACCTAATTGTAGTGACCCGTCCATTTTTTTCTACAGTAAATGGAACAGACAGGTATTTGAGATAATTTGTTTTAGGATTAGACCTTTTGGTGAACTGGATGGGTGTATACAGTCTGCTTGATTGACATCTCAAATTTTGAATCTCCTGTTAGATTTGAGGTGGCTGGCTTGGAGTCTCAAAGCTTCTCCTGTCCTTGGACTGGACCTTCTACATTTACATTTACATTTAAGCATTTAGCAGACGCTTTTATCCAAAGCGATTTACAATTAGTAGCCTACATTTGTTAACAGCATTATGTAACAAGGTTACTTCAAAAAAGTAAGGTCTCAAAAAAGAGGTGTTACTAGGGCGAACTTAGGTTGGTTAAATACTAGGCAGGCTGCTGCATTTTGGATTCGTTGTAAGGGTCTGGTAGCAGAAACCGGTAATCCAGCGAGTAGAGAGTTGCAGTAGTCTGAGATTACTACATCTTGGACTAGGAGCTGTGCTGCTTCGTTTGTGAGGAAAGGCCTTATCCTTCTAATATTGTAGAGGGCAAATCTACAGGCTCGGGTCGTTGCGGCAATGTTGGCTAGGACAACTCCAAGGCTCTTTGCAGTTGGACAGGAGGACACTGAGGTGTTCTCAAGGGTAATGGACAGGTCTATTTGGGGGCAGTTCTTTGTCGGGAGGTAGACTAGTTCTGTCTTTACAAGGCTTGAGGTGATGCGAAGACATCCAAGCACTGATTTCAGCTAGACAATTTGAGATTATGGTTGATATCTGCGTGTCAGATAGGGGGAATGAGAGGTAGAGTTGGGTGTCGTCAGCATAGCAGTGTTAGGAGAATCCATGACAATAGATTACAGAGACAAGAGATCTAGTGTACAGTGAGAAGAGTAAGGGTCCCAGTACAGATCTTTGCGGAACTCCAGTGGAGGGCGGGCAGGATTTGGACAGGATATTCTACTTGTGACTCAGCAGACCAATGTTGCATACGTAAAAAGGGTGAAGCATCGAATACATTTCTCATGGTCTTTTTTCTCTCAGCAGCTGAAAATGCAACTGAGAGATGGATAGTGATCAGCAAAGATTTAATGCATGTATTGACTGGAGCTCTATAGTCAAATGGAAAAGTAAATTAAATCACATTTGTGTGTGTTATTATATTATGCACAGGGCCGGTCACTTTGGATAAATGACATAATTGTTCATTGCACATGTGAATTTGCAACCAACTGCTTCAGTAAGAATGTGCACGTGTGTTGGTGTGTAACTGTGTTTGCACCCGACTCCCCTCCCTCGCAGTCTAATTTAAGACTGCAGTAGTCACCTTAGCACCGAGACAAGCATGCAGCACTACATAACTTTTCATCTCGCTGTCAGAGAAGTTACAGCATTGACAGGTAATACAGTCAGATACAAGAATAGAGTTTTTATTTCTCTCTGCGTGCTGTTGTTTCTCCGCCTTGGTGTCTTGACATCCTTCAGGGCTCTCCAGACTCTGATGATGTTTAGCTGTGTAATCACAGCCCTGGGAACTTGGTAGGGTCAGCAAAACTGAAGTTTCTATTACAAAATATCAATATCTCTGTGAAATCTGAGAATAATATACAGTATATCTATTCTTGAAAGTGTTGAATAACCTGCTCATTGGATGACTGGTGTGCTGTCATTGCACCCATTAAAGTGGGCTGATTGAATCTATAATGAACCTATAATGAATCAACAGGAGGTTAATTGGAATTAACACAGTCCATATCTGCTTCTTCCGCAAAACCTGGAACTGGCAGAAAAGTCGGACAAAGATAATGTATGGGCATTTAATGGAGCAGGTGCTTCAACTGGAAGTCGCCAATAGGACCCGACCTATCTATTCATCACCACACACCACCTGGTAGACAGTGTGTGTCTGTGCTACTAATGTGTTTAATTCTCCTTGCTTCTCCTATATAGTTGGCATGGGTCAAACACAGAGGACAGAGTTCCCCAAGGGAATTAATTAAAGATATGCTAAACTTATCAGTCTAGTAAGACATTCTGATTTGACTGAGCAAATGGATATACTAGTACTGTGGTGGCATCAGAAAGTCACCCTGCGGAAGAATCCAGCTGAAGCCAGCTGATCATGGTTTTTAAGATTTCCCCAGTAGAGCACTATTGTTTGGATGAACCATTTAAAACTCTGTATGGGATAATAGTCCCCTTTTTGTAAGGTAGACGTGTATGTGTGTGTGTGTGCCAGTGCGTGTGTGAAGTTGCAGGGGTTGCTGCCTTTTAAAAGCTTTTTTGGACACTAAATGCACTTTGACCTTTTTGTAGACATGAACGGTAACATTGTGACAGACTGCTAAAAGCGAAACACTTTATTAGACCTCATAACAGCCTACTGGCAATTTATGACTCATGGTTTACTTTTGAGTATTTTTTTTCCTGGTAATTACTTTTGGGCTGGACATTCAATCAGTCTTCATTACAAATCCAAAGTGACTGATAATGACATAGTTAGGAGATAAAGTGTGCTAGCCTCTGTACAGTATGTCATGAAAGAGTAAGCTGCTTGTAAGCTATTTATACATGTTCATGCGTGAGAAGGCACCCCATTCTGTGTAAGTTGGACCTGTGTTAATATCACATTTGTCTCAAGGAACAATCACAAAAACAAAATAATTGACTGATGCATGAAATCAGAAACATCACCCTCATATAGACGTCTTTCGAGTTTACAAACAGTCAAGGATGCGCAAAGTTAGGGGGCTTAATCCACGCCATGTAACAAAATATTTACTGTCAGTATGAGGATTATCAGCGACAAGAGATACACTTTACTGTTTCTCGGCAATGCTGCTGTCTGAGGTTTTGCCCACTCTATATGCTATTGGACACAACAAATATATCTTATATGCTGCCAACAGTTGTTTCCATGGTGTTAGATGTTACTTGCTTAGAATGTAACATTGTTATTTGGTTGGATAGCAACAAACCACAGTGAAGCTCCTTTCTTAGTGAAGGTACCGGTAGAGTCAAAATTGCAAACATAATGGCGCCATGTTTCTATTCTTTACTTTATAAAGTGCCTGTGGCTCCTGCCTGTGACTAAATCACAGCTGCTATGTTGGGCCCTATTCGCTATATAACTACCCCTCATGTTAAGTATGTTGTTATGTACATGAGCCCTATAAGCGTAGCACTCAATGGATTTAATGTGAAAGGCATTCAGAGTTGTTCAAATTCCTGTTTATTCCTCTTTTAAAAGCAGCAAAATCCTGTCCATATGTTGGATATGGTCCTGTGTGTGTTCATTTTTATGTATTATTTCATTTCTGGAAGAAGAAAAAAACAAGATATTATAACAACATAAAATAAATATTACTGCAAATAACCTTTTTCAAGATTTTAGGTAAACATACTGCAGTGTAACTTGCTTTTCATCACGTTAGTCAAACCCATTTGTCATTAATCGATAACCTGATTTTTGAGAGACATTCATTCTTACCGCAAATACCTGTCTACCAGCTCACCTTCTGCCAATAAAAGCTGTTTCAACAACTCTGACATTTAGAGAAATTGACACATGAGGATAACGTGTTTGTGTGTGTGTGTACACTGTATGTATGCAATCCGTGTGCAGCAGTGTGAAGGTAGGGTGTCATCTCAACTGTAAATATCATCCGTTAGGTCACAGTTATACAAATGGTCTATTTAATTGCACCTTTCACTTACTTACTTTTTGTATATATACGTATAATATAGTGTATATAACTTTAGAATCAAACCATGTAAAATTAATCTATTTACTACCAGATTATTTAAAATGGTTTGATTAAATGTATTTTAATTTTTTGCAATTTTAATTTGTTCCAAACACAATTTGGCATAGCTGATCATTGAGGGGCATGTTTGGGACTGCAGCTAGAAGTTACTTATTATTGCTATTATGTAGATACTGAGAAGAAAGGAGGTGAAAAGAAGATTGAAAACTTAATTTGAATTGCATGCCTGTAATTACACCAACATTCATCTAGTCCACAGCATGTAATGTAGTTTACAGCTTCTAAATAGCATTATGCTTATTATGAATAATCTAAGGCTTCAAAATGTACAAAGGTGGTATCATCTGGCAGAAATTAACTCATAAACCAAAACGTCAAGCCATTATTTAAAAAATAAAGTTAAACACAGTCCATATTTGGGCGATTGACATGATTTTCCTGTGGGGGGTATGAATAGGCATTTTATGCTGGGCACCAGCGGAGGGAAAATGCGAAGCGGCATGTCCTTCTTGTGACGTCAGTCTTAGGCTCAGTGACGAAAACAAGCTCCAATAATACTCCAAAGCAAAAGCTTGACTGGAGACACAATGATCCAAGGAGCTGTTGGTATTGCCTCACAACTGACCGCTATCGGTTCTTCACAACACATGGTACGCTCAAAGCACCATCTTCGTCATTCAATAGTGCTGGATCCATCCATACCCTCTCTCTCATCTTTATTCCCTATATTGTTCCTGCTTTTTCACTCTCTCTTTCTCTCTCTCTCTCTCTCTCTCTCTTTCTCCTTCTCTCTCTCTCACTTGCTGACTTCTTGCGCTGTGCCCTCCCCTCCCCTCCCCCCCTTCACTTCCCTCCCACTTTTTATCCCCTCTCTCTCTCTCTCTCTCTCTCTCCCTCTCCCTCCCTGTCTGTTTAAACACCGCTGCGTTCCGGCGCTCCGCTCCATTCCCCGCTCCAACATGTTGGCAGGAGGAGAGAGAGGAGGATGCTGCGCTCTTCTCTCGGTGCGTTCTTGCCACCTCTCCGGCCGGCGCACGTCGCCTCCGCTGCCCGCGCCTCTCCCTCTCCCCCACCCTCCCCGGACACGTCTCCCTCCGCCCGCGTCCGCCGCCCGCGCCTGAAGGACCCGGGAGAGGAGGTGGAGGAGCTCGAAGCCGGGCCCGCGCCGGAGAACCGGAGCCTCCGCCGCGGCGGGAGGAGCCCGGCCGAGAGCGCTCCCAGTGCGCGCACCTCCTCCTTTTCCCGCTCCTCCTCCTCCTCCGCCGCCCTCTCGGCGCCCCGCTCCGTGTGGCGGGAAGCGATGAGGAGGAAGAGGTACCTCCTGGACAGCGCAGGAGAGCTGGCGGGACCGGGGGGAGGAGGTTTGGAGAGGAGGACCAGGTCTCCAGACTGGCTGTACGAGTCCTACTACTGTATGAGCCAGCAGCACCCGCTCATCGTGTTCCTGCTGCTCATCGTGATGGGAGCCTGCCTGGCCCTGCTGGCTGTCTTCTTCGCTTCAGGACTGGTAGGACACACACACACGCATGCACACACGTAAAGGTGAAGGAAGAAACACACCTGGGACCACTGGGACAATTAGGAGTCCCTCAAACATCACACACACACACACACACAAACAAACAACAGCCAGAGAAAATGCACATTTACAAGTATAAGCACACGTTTAAACATATTAGTCTTACTAGATATACAGTATCTACATACTCACATTATATGCTCACGCCTCCACACACACACACACACACACACACACACACACACACACACACAAACCAAACAAATACTGGCACACCCGCATGGCACATGCACAGCATGTGGTCTCCATTGTAGGACTAATTCTGGAGAAGACACAGGGAGAGATAAAAGGCAGGCAGGATAAGGGGCTTGGCAGTTGTCTGAACTCACGGCTGACTGAACTACAGAGCAGCTCTGGAGTGTTAAGATCCAAGCTCTGCTTCTCTCTGTTGAGGACTATAGGGGGCTAATCTGTGTAAAAAGATGTGCTATAAAGTGTGGGGAATTGTACCGTTCTCAAAGAAAAACGGGAAAGTGTAAATTGATGTGTGTATACATAAATACACAGTCATGCAAGGCACGCCACTCTACTCCTCCCCCTACAGTAACCCTAGGCTGGAGTCGTTGTGCGGGGGGGGGGGGGGGCGGGGGGGGGGGGGGGGGGGGGGGGGGGGGGGGGGGGGGGGGGGGGGGGGGGG
>JAOEHI010049561.1:19014-44730 GCA_025447815.1 Percopsis transmontana | reverse complement strand
ATAATAATAATAATAATAATTGACAATTAGGTAATATAGCAGACGCTTTTATCCAAAGCACAAATTAGAATGAGTACTATTACAAGGAACAGATAGGGTTTAGGCATCTTGCTCAAGGATGCTTACAGCTAGACCAACTCAGGGGACTAACCATGACACCTGACCCAGAAGAACGCCCACACCAGTAGACTATCCTGAGATTAATAATAATCTCCCAAAGTAACCTAGAGTAGTTCACTAAGGAAAAGAGGACTTTGAACTTTGTTGGCTGGTCCATTCATGTTTTACAGCAAATTACAAAATGAACTCTTAGAATATTTAGTAGAATATAGTAGGGTAGAATATTTTTAATTTGTTTACGACGATGTTTTATCTTGTGACATTGGTCAACTGTGCCAGTGTAATGCTCAAAGTTTAAATGTGAAACTTGTTCAGAACACTTGAAATTCACTGATGCAGACACAACCGAGACACACCTCCCTGGAGGGGAAGGATGAGGACTTTGCTTAAAGGATTTAGAAAAGATACATACCTGTTCCACATATACAGTATAAAGAGCTTATGTCATAAGGCACACTGAACACAAGCTTGTATGGTCTGAATTCACAGCTATTTACTTCATTATATGGAAACGTCCAGGGTTCAGGAGTTTGACATGACTGCTACAATGTTCTTCAGACCACCCTTTTAAGATTTTGCTGGCTTTGTTGACTGTACAGTGTATTTTTGTGTTTGTGTACAGCCATTCATGAACAAATATGACTTCTTATTTAAGATGAAAGGAATTAAGGCTATAAGTTGAACAAAAAAATATTTCTACAGGGAAGTTAAATCAATCTTATGTTGGTATGTGTGAGAGATGGAGGGATTTCTGGTAGCGAGAAAATGTTATTGATGTCCTTCTTCCATGTGGGACAGACTCGCGGTTGGCATGCAATTTATATAATATTACAGAATATAATCATTGATATATCTAAGGTCGGAGGTTTGGTCACCTATCAAATACCTTACTTCTGCACTCAAAAATAAGATGGAATAGTAGACCTATTCTTTCTCACCTTGAACATGGCAGCTTGTGGTTCACCTAGTTCATAGAAGGGCGGTTTGCCAGTTGCCATCTCTATGATAGTACAGCCAAGAGACCAGATGTCTGCTGGCTTGCCGTAGCCTCGAGGGCCTTTGTCTATAATTTCAGGAGCCATGTACTGTAGTGTGCCTGGTAAAAACAAACAATTGCAAAATAAGTACAAACTATTGTGAGTCCATAGATGTTTAAGTAATTTTAGCTGTCACATATAGTCAGGGCTACACAATGTATGCAAAACAAATAGTAATGAATTTGCGTGGATTCAAATTTAAATACACCCTAACTAAGATCAAGGCCAATTCCACGTTTCTCATGTCCTGTAGAAATTAAGTAATGATAACCGATTTAAGCCTGTAAGGCCTATACAGGAGCCAGCAGGAAAAAAACAGCCACTTTCTGGGCTGTTTGGTACTCAAAGTGCAGCACTAAGTCCCAGAAAGCCTTTTTTGTGAGTAAAGTATTTTGTGCTAAATATAGTGTGCTGCATAGCACCCTGTTTTAGAAGCTAGACTGTCTAAACCTGTCGGTGATGCATATATTTAGCAAGCTTCTGCTAAAAAAAAAAAGTGCTGTACAATTTTTTTTAAGTGATTACCTGTCTGCTCCTATCAGCTAACACATGGACTAAACAAGGAGGTTGAGCTGAGATGTGCATTGGCCACCAGCGGGCCGACATCACAGTCGCATACACCAGTGTGACTAATATAACCACAGAATGACGCCAAGCCCAGTTCTGTTAATAGAAACTGGGAGATATTCTCATAAATTTCCCCGTACAGTTAGCTAAGAATGGATCGCAGAAACCTGCTTTCATTTGCAGAAACATGACGATGTTTCCGGGCAATTGAATTTGCATAAACAGAAAATGTAATGTTTTAATTAATAATGAAATAATTTAATGATTTTTGGCATAAAAATAGCATTATATTTTTCCAATAGTGTTGATGGTTGCTTGTATACATTATATATACTGTATATTGATTGCATATCAAAACAATTAAACAGGCAGCCAGTCTGGGCATACCAGTGAATGTCTCAGTACAGGGGTTGATTCCCGCCAGCCTCTTGGAAGTTCCAAAATCAGATATCTTCAGTACGCCACTGTAGGTGTTAATAAGGACATTATCACCCTGTGGATAGAAAGAAAATCTGTAAAAGGGCTTTGATTGTCTTGCCTAAAACTAGGGGCTATGATGACAGAGTCTTAAAGTGCTCCGTCTCCAAAAAACTGCATGCCCCTCCCACACCTCAGTGCTGAGTTGCAAGCAATCCTCTCTACTCCTCCACCTACAGCGATCATAAGCTCCAGTCTTCTCTACCTCTTACCTTACAGCCACATACACTTTTGTGGACAGTTGTGTTTCAAAATATTAACAGTAAGTGGGGAAGGAAATGCGGGGTCATAGGGTTCCACAACACAAATGAGGAGTGTACCTTTAATATGATTTACATCTTTAAAATTCATGGTGTGGCTTCACAGCCAAATCAAGGTGATTAACATTAACATAAAGTTTATGCATTTATATGGCTGGTGTTAAATTAGGCATAATGCAGAGCTGTGTAGTAAACACGTAGGGAAGAGTTTATTGATCCTAATGCTCCTAGTGATGGGAATGTTATCAGGTTGGTTTATTGTTGGGTTTCACTTTTGAGGCTGGAAAACACCAACGTGTAAAAGCAGCCAACATGACACACCATACAGAGGGTGACGCAAGGGTGACGAGTGCAATTCCATTGAACTTCAAGGAAATGTGAATTAAGACAATAGTCTATAGACTATAGTCTAATGATTTCATCTGGAGTTGCAGCTATAACTGGTTCATTTATTTAATATTCACTTGGTACATGAAGCACATGAATTCCTCCTTCCCCTCTCAAGTTTCATTGTGTTGTTGGGGAACATGGTCATTCCACAACATTCAATTTGTTGCGGTAACGCCGACTAAAGATGTCCGCATCCGACATCCCCCCTTTCACCTCCACTCCACAAATTGAGGAGTGCTATTTTAAAGTCACCTTAATGTCTCGATGTGCTATCTGGTTGTCGTGCAGGTACTTGAGTCCCTCTAGGATCTGCTTGGTGTAGAAGCCAATGGTGGGTTCATTGTTCTTCAGAGGACCCCACTTGGACCGGAGCAGGGCAGAAAGGCTCCCTGGACATCAGAGCAAACTTTACTTTTTGACAGTTGCGCTCTGATATTCAAACAGTATAAACAAGTGGTGGAGATTCACATGATCAAATGTCGTGTCAGCGTGTACACAGATATTCTACTACATTTATTATGGTTTATTGCAGGCTTGAAGTAAAATGAGACCTCAATATTATATTTTTATGACAAGAAGTGACTAACTCACCTCCAGGTACCTGCTCCATGAAGATCTTAATGAAGCCATTCTCGCTAATGGATCCCAGATACTGCACAATGTTCTTGTGCTTCAGGTGCTTGTGGAGGGCGATCTCCTCATGAAGGGGTTGAGAGTACCTGGAAATAAAAAATGTTAAACTATTAGGCTTCACTCTGTGGCAGGAAGAAGATTGGAAACCTTATAAGCTTAGCCAATGATGAACTATGATGGAAGTCAAATCTGTTTTTATCAGTTTCACATTTTTATGTATATTAAATATTTGTGGTCAAAAACATTTTCCAGTTTAGGTCAGTGTAAGTGGGAAGTGATCACTTTGAAACCAAACAGTGTTCAATTTCGTTGATAATGTAGTAATGAGTTCATATTATGGTCAGTAAACGTAATAATGTAGGTACTTTATAATGACATTATGGAGTTACTTGGAGTATGGAGTATTTTTGCACACTAGGCCAAATGTGAGACTTGGGGAGACGTCAGTGTCACTGTGTGTGACATATATCAAGGCAGAGAGGAAGGGTAAAATGTATGGACACCTACAACACATCGCTCATGCTCCTACGCGTTGTTGGTGGCAAAAAACAAATGAGAGCTCCGTCTTTGACAGTGACAAGTCCACTACCGAGTAGTCATTGATTTATCCACTCAGATGGCACTTTTCCTTCGTGTGGAAGAGGCACATTTCCTCTGTCTTGTGATTTCAATGCTGCAGAATAATTATTCACGGTGCAGCTTGGGACCTGAAGTTACGAGGTGGAACAATGCGGTTGCCGGTGGGATCCACTAGTCAGTAAGGAAGTCTCATAATTAGAGATGAGGAGGCAGAACAATGATGAAAGAAGTACTCTGAGCGTAGACAGCGGATCAGAGCACAAGTCTGGTAGTAGTTGCTAGGAGACCCCCCTTTGTCTTGTTACCTTACAGTGTCCAGGGGTGAATGAGAGGCAACATTGTGCAGGGGGAAAGACAACAAGTCTAGCTGACTGACCGCTCACCTTGGCACATCTTTGATCTGTTAAGCAGCACTTTGTATAATTGTTCTTTTTATTAGTGCTGGATAAAAGGGCACATAAAGAGCTCAAATACCTTGAGCTATTCCATTTCTAGTTTCATTGTGCAGAAACACCAAAATGCAAAGTGAACAATTGTAGTACAACTGGATTTTTTCTTACCGCGGTGAAAAAGCAACGCATCTGTTGGAGCCGCCACCCCTCCCCGTTCGAGCTCGCCGGTATACTAGCCACCGGCCGCAGGCCGTCAACATTGCCAACGCACCCTAATTACCCCACACACCTGTTTCCCATCCTCTCATCTACCCTCCTGCAGCGGCTATATAAGCAGGAGGGTGGATGAGGGGAATTGTTGGTTATTGTTTATACGTATTTACGAGCGTGAGGCTCTGTATTATTTATTATTAAATTACGACGCGTAGCAGTGCAAAACGAAGCCCAGGAGTCCGTGTGTGTCTCTGCCTATCGCACCCTTCGGTAGTTAACTGCAGTTGAAATGCAGCATAGTGTTGCCTCGTCCAAATTTGTTGCCTGGTAACATTTATTTTAAAAAACGATAAATTAAAAACTTTTTGAAAGATTTCCTTAATGTGATTAAGGGCTATATAAATAAACTTGACAGGATGGTCTTACAATGCTCACTATGTTTACCAATAGGGTTAGCATTAGCACAGCTGCATCTAAACCAGTAGGTGTCAGTATACAGTCCAAGACCACCCACTTAATCATTTGGTTACTTATTATATGATTATATGCAAGTACTGTATGTAGCATAGCTCTAATATATTTCAACCTGAGAAGGGGTCTATTCAGACAAAATAACTAAAAAGTGACCAAGCAAGATACTCACCGACTGTCTCTCTCCGGTATTTCTTTGATGGCCAGGCGCACCTGGTTGCTAAGGTCTCGGCCTGCATACACCACCCCAAATGTGCCTTTTCCCAGAATTACCCTCTCTCCGTGTTCATCATATTCGTAGTCATACTGGTGACACAACAGCATTTGTAAATACATATAACAATGCTAATGTGGATTTCATGTCTGACCGGTTATTCAAGATGCCATGTGGATATATTCATCTTTGACAGAGTATGGGTTTCTTAATTGTAATTCAAAATAAAACCATTTGCATACATGGGATGGTTGAAATGATTACTTTGGACTCAATTGGGTCCAAAGTAATCATTCAATCTGTGCATTCTATAATGGATGTTGGTTTTGTGTAATTTTTGTATAGGAGGTCCAGCAAAGGTAGGTGACCGCATGAGCAGCAACAAAACAAAACAAATTACATACTTATTTCATTATTGTCAGTATTTCATAGGCCCATCTGTAGGGGTGTGCAAAAATATTGTTTAATCAATTAATCGTATATTAAAATGTATCCAATTCTAAATAAATCTGTAAAATGTATGGATCAATCTAGAACCATGCGCTTGACTGTTTTGTTATCCTGCTCCTGATGGATTACCACCCGATTTAAATTAATAGAATGAACTATTAACGAAATAATAAATACGTAAAAAAATAATATAGGCCTAAATGCTCAAGCTCTCAGACTAACAGCCTCACCCAGCGTCATAATCTATTTTTACCAGTCATTTTAATTTTTTTGCAGTACGAACCATGGCCTTCAGTGTTACCACAAATAACACAAAAGTTGTCGTATGCGCTTAGAACCGGTGCGCAATGCCCAAATTAAGGGTACATAATATAGTAAAGCTAACTGTGCGCACACACACACACACACACACACACGCTCGTGTGTAGTGCATAGGCTACAACCTGATCTACATAGTTGCCTAATATGTGTACTCATACTGTCCAAACACTGTAACAGGTTTATAAAAACGCTCAAAACAGGCCTAGGTTGCCACAAACATGCAGACCAGCCTCTAAATCCGAGGCTACATTAAGTTGGACGTGCGCACATTGCTTGATATGAGCATAATACGTGCGGAATATATGAACTTTGTTTATATACATTAAAAAGTTATACTTTAAATGCAAATGTATTCTTTTTCATTACAAACCAATGCATTTTAAATACATTGTGGTTAAGGTAGAGGATGATTTAATTTAATAATTTATTAAAATTGTTAGGGTTAGGGTTAGGTTACCAATCATAGTCAAACTATCGCAATCTGTTTGATAGAAAAAAAATATATATATATTTTTTTTTTAAGTCGTTAAGGAGCCAGCTCTTTTTGATGAGCTGAGCCGAACGAGCCGGTTCACTGAAAAGAGCCGGAATGCCCATCACTATCTCCCAAGTGGATAAATCTGATAACGCAGTGCTTGCCGCCCAGTATGGGCAGCGAAAAGATCACATGATCGGATGACAATACTATTTTGGCAAGGATTTTGGCGGCAAGTAGAAAAATTGCATAACATTAACAATAATGGTTAAACAGCTAGAAAATTAAACAGACTGGCTCTGACAGCCTAACAGTCGTATTAAAGGCAATTTCTAGTCTAGATGTCACTCTCAAGCTGTAAACGCATAGAAGCAAGATTATATTAATATAGTGTCTACTGTGTTGTCTAACTGTTGGTATTTTCTTGGTGAAACTGGCACAGATTAAGAATAATAGTAGCAAAGTAAATATTTTTTCAAAGACTAAAAATATGTTTGAGGCACCCTCAAAGGTTTGTGTTGGAAATGAATCGTATGCATTGAAAACAGCTCAAACCTGAATTTTGAATACTTTTTTATAGCTATGGACAGCTTATTTCTTAATGCACAACAAAATTCATAAACAACAACAATATAAATAATATAAAATAATATAACAATCTAAAACTAATATTAAAAAAACCTGCATTGCAACTAGAGACAAGATTGTTTAAATGGTGTAATGTAATAAAAGATGATGCTATCTATATTTTTCACTATATTGCAAATTGTCAAAAGTTTGTAGTCCGAATAGGGCTTTAATTGTGAGAGTAGATCTGGCCATAATGGCTCACCTCTAAGGCATCAGTATCGCACTCGCCTTCTTCAGGACCTTTCCAGGCCTCTTCTGTGATGCTGTTGACTAGATCACAGAACCTGCCAAGCACAGCCAAGGTAGTCCAATTTAGCACATATTATACACACAGCTAGAATGCATGAATGAACAAAGGAACATGAATTAACTTAAAATACATGCTAGGCATTAGCTGATTCTCCAATTCGCAGTGAGTTAAAATTATCCTAGCAGAAAGAGATTAAATTCATATTCTCAACATTTCATGAAACGAGTAATGAGGAATGCAAGGGTCAAGGGTTATAACCATGTAAAAATGTCCTGTGTAATAAATTGAACATAAATAAATAAATGTATCTTTTTTGATTGTTGCTATCACACTTAACATTTAGAATCTCTATATTGCTTACATTGCCTTAGTGGCACTTGACAAAAATCACAATATAATTTCAGAGAATTAGTGAATGCCCCCTTCCCACATATAATAATTTTTACCTGGCGTGTAAAAACTTCAAAATTAAGCATAAGCAATTGTATTATTTTATTTAAGGGGTTCTTAGATAGGGGATTGTAAGAGTACTATAACCAAACTGTATTTAGGTAGTTGGGTTGGGAGGAGCTAATTTGTCAGCCATGAGACATTGCACTGCCTTTTCTCTCTTTTCTACCCATTTCCAATGCAAACACAAGGGACCACAGATCCACAAAACAGCAGCAGGCGTGACTCAATAGCTCTCACACGACTCTTGCACTAGAGAAGGGGATGGAACATTCAGTTCTGCAGCAGGCACTGCGACTAGCCCAAACGGTAGGGTTACTGGTACCAATATATACAGTAACGTTGTCAAAATCTTGTTTGAAAATGTTTGAAGGTACAAGGAAGTAGGACATCTCATACTGGTTGTCTCAAGGCACCAAAGTAGGAAAATGGGTATTGCATAAGAATAAAAAAAAAACATGTGAACATTTTTATTTTAATGTTTTGTGGTTATTTGCATTATTATTATTTTGTTATGCTATACAGTATGTTACGCTATTAAAAAAGCTGTTGTTTATACATACAGTATATAGTGGTTCTATTTGAGGCTCATATATTTGGACATTCCTGGTGTAATTTGCAAGAATGTCCAAAGTACAAGTTTGAAAACCACCAGTCAAGAATACAGATAGACAGGCGAAGACAGACAGTGAAACAGACAGACCTTTTACAGTGCATCTCTGTGCAGAAGTAGATCTGGAAGTCCTCTGCATTGTGAAGTACGTAGAGGAACGCACTGCGCTCGTCAAACTTGGAGATACTGTGAAAGTTTACACAGCTAGTTGCTTTGGGAACAGCGTTAAAATGCAACACAATAAAAAATATAATACAAATAAACAAAAACAATTAAAAAAAAATGTATTCATGTCCATAACAAACAAAAGAATGACATGACATGCAAGTGCTCACTATTGTAAAGATGAGTGCTGTGACAGGTCTTGGCTGCTGTGCAGGCTGCTGGATTCAACCTGCATTTTACTGTGGCTTTATTCTCGCCTGCTGCTGAGCTGCTATTGTGTGCTCCTAACGGACTGCAGGGTGAGTGGGCACCGAAAATGACACGTTCCCTAGCAACATCTGATCGAGGCTCTTGAGAGCAGCTGAGTTCTTATGAGGACGCCGGAACAGGCCAAGCGAGTGTCTGGCTGCAGTATTAACTGTTTTATTATCAATCTACAGCCAGTTGATTTACTGGTTGTCGAGCATGCTGTCAATTGGCTATAGAGGGCATTCCCCTTTGATAGTAAAATTATAGCTTTCTGACGTCGCTTGGAATTAAATGTGAGATGTGCTGGATCGGAAACCAACAGATTTTTACAACCACCATTGATTTCCATTGATTGCTTCTCAAAAACATACCCTAGTTTCCAGGTCAAGACGCAAGCAGTTGTACAAGGGTTGGATTAGAGTTAATAAATTATCAGTAGAAGTGGTGGGGGCTGTCTTCAATTACGGCCAATCAAATCTGCTCTTCTTGTTCCCTTTAACAGCAGCGCACTCTCTGTCGTGTCGAACTGACAATTTCTTAATGGATGGCGAAAATACCTGCGCATTCTATGAACACAGCAGGAGACCTTAAATAGTTCTGATCACGGATCCATTAGCCTAGGCAATCAGTTCATCCTTTAAGGTTGAATGAGGTTAATTAAATATTGACATCCCCGTCACCATGTTGTTTTCCATGTTGCAAGACAATAAAACACATGCATATATTTTGTTTTGGCCAACATAACATACACAAAAGTGGCGTGTGTCTGTGCTTGGTGCACCTTTGCCTAAAGCCCGGAAACTACCACACAACGCCTGTGTCTGTGCCAAGATGTTGTCTGACCAGGCAGAGACGCTAGCGCAATATTTGGTTTTATTTGACACTAAACTAGCACTGCTACACCTGATTTTGACACACCCTCTACTGTGCCCCCACACCCATTTCGGCCCAAGCGTTGTCATGGCGAGCCGGGAAATTAGCAAACGTGCCCAGGCGAGAGAAAACCCACCTTGCACCCAACTAAATTGTTACTACATCTGGGTTAACGCTACCGCTGGGACTGCGCCATCCGGAAATTAGAGCCCCCAATGTGTTTGCAAAGCTGATCGATGTCTCTACCGCTAGTATGTAGTCTAAATGAAACCAAATCATATTGCTGCTTTAATTGAAGGTGTATTTACGTTTTGGTTAAAATATACCTATATGTATACTGTTAGTTTAGTATTGCATAAAAGCTACAATATATACTTTTCATTTTGGCAGCACCTGCTGTACAGTAAGTGAATGGCAAATGATCACATTGAGCCAAACGTAATCACTTAGGGGCACTTTCTGCCCATCCTCTTTGGTGGACAGCCACTGCTGTTTAAGGCCCTGCTGTCTGCTGCTGATGTCATTTGTCTAGATATGTTGCACCTAGTCACCGAATTATAACCAGATTACATATTTTTTGCGGCTTTTTGTGAGAACCGGCTGAGTCCTTATTACATCACTGGAGTCATATATAAACAGTGTACCTTTCATCAGAACCAGAACTTTCTCCATCTTACGGTTAAGGTTTAAAACACAACTGTTAAAAAAAAAAAACACCATCCTTTAAGCATCTTTGAGCAAGATGTCTAACACCTATCTGCTCTTTAATACTCACTTAGTCTCTTAGGACAAAAGGGTATGCTGAAAGACCTAATTGCAACGTTTTTCTCATGCTGATTTCAACCACAAGCGTAATCCCCGACTGATTGGGAGTGTCTAATAGTTAGTAAGTGTACTACATGATTGACATCACTGACCTGACACCCCGCACTGAAGTGGCATCGAAGTTCCACTCATGGATCCCTTTGTGCTGTGGTCAAATATCAGAACAAATCACTTTAAATTACATTATTAGCTGTGACAGCTGGCTGGCACTGTCAGTTCCCCCGACCACAGACATCCAAACAGACTGGTATTACAAATGAGTGACAGCTGGGCAAACAGAAGAACCAACCGATTTCGAGTGAGTGTGCAACAATGTTGACAGAACATTCAACCAGTTTAGTTTGTGGATTGTGTAAATCAGAATTAGATGAAGATTTTAATGCATATTTTGAGAGGTTTTTAAAAAAAGGAAAATGAGAAACAAGAAACAAACATGTGGATTTATATCTTGTTTTGTCTCAGAGAAACCTACCTTATCATCGGGGGCTACATGCCAAATTGAGACTGTGTTATCTTCTACATCCTTGTTTATTGACAAATATGATGGCTGGTAAACTTTAGTGGGCTCCAATATCAATACCTGGGAAAGACAAATAGTTTTAATGTCAATATGTTTCACACTTCCCCATAAAATGTACGTAAATGTGGCATAGGGCCCCACAAGTGCAGGGTGAGTCAACAGTATTTCCCCAAGAGGTCCAGTCAGCTACAGTAATTAAAAACATCTGTATGGGGGCATGGGGACTTTAAATATCCTGTTCCTGACTTCACTTACTGGAAAGCGGACGGACGAGACGTCTTTCTTGGTGGCCTCTACCAAGAAGTCCATCCAGAAATCCACCAGCTCCTGTTTGGGGGACGGCTGCTCTGTGCAAGCTTTCTTGAAGTGTTGGTAGATCAAGATGGTCTCCACCAGCGAGCGCAGATACCTGAGGTCAGACAGTGTCTGAATTCTATTTTATGCGCTACGTGCATATGTAAAACATTAGCTAGGTATTTTTCAAATCCAGAACATAGTAAAATGTCAATTCCAAGCCTTCAAGGCCCAAGATAAATTACAATTAGGTAATTTAGCAGACGCTTTTATCCAAAGCAACTTACAATTACATGGTGCAGATTAGGGTTAGGCATCTTGCTCAAGGATGCTAACAGGTAGGCCAACTCTGGGCTTCGAACCCACGACCTTGCGGCTGGGACCTAGACCACTAGACAATCCTGCTCCATTCTAAATCTCTTCTCTTTTCAAAAACTAATGCGTATCTTAATGTATTTTACATTTATTCAAAACATGTTTTGCAACCATAGTTTGTGTCTGCATATATCATTATTTTTTTTTAAATGTATTTTTATTAGATATCTCTTTTTTTATTTGCTATTTTCTAAACAATCTGAGGTAATACAATGTGTGAGTAATGTAATTTTTACTCAGAAATATTTTTTCAATACAAAAGTATTATTATTTATTTTCCCACTGCACAAGGGTAAAGAAATCATTGATGTGGTTCTAAAATGTTTCTTCTTGTAACCTCAGAACCGGCCTACGCCTTGTTCTCACCAGACGGGGGCCTTGAGTTTGAAGAGTTTCTCCGAGGCCTGGATGACCCTGGTGTTGTCACAAGCCAGGATGCTAGCCCCCAGGAAGAATCCCACGTCCCAGTAGCTCTGCAGCTTGTCCAGGCTGCCCTTCTTACCCAACAGGCTGCTCAGCTTTACCCCTGGTCAACAACAAGAGGAAGAAATGTCAGTTTCATCTATAGACACGCTGTTTTTCTTCTCTGGCAAAGGGAAGGGTATGCAGTGTTAGACAGCGTGGGAAGTTCAATGCTTAAAGGGTTGGAATTTAGGTCGAATTTTTCATGTCTTTGTATCAATGTAATTTGGCATTTCAACAGTGATGCAAGTACTATACAAGATAGATTATCCTGTGGCGGTTTAATGGAAGTGAACATTAATCAGCACCAAGATTAGATTAGATTTACATTATACCTAAAGAAAATAATGGCAAAAAATTTGGTTATTTTGTAACTTTGAATTAAACAATTGCTAAATTTGTTGTCTTTTGCAAGCATAAAATCCTCTTACTGGTAGAGGATGAAAAATATACCCATGCTAAATATAATAATAGTTGTTTAGGAAAGCCGAGCTTTCGCAGGAGACTCAAGACCCACCTCTTCATAGTCCACCTGCATCCCTCATCTACTTACCTCTCTACCTCATAGCACCAAAAGAAGAGAAGAGGTAGGAAAGGGTGGGTGGGGGGGGGGGAATCCTATTCTAGCTCTTTCATTGTATTACCTAATGATCTGTCTTTTTCTGAAGTCCTTAGGAATGTGCTATAGGAATGTGGGTTCTTGGAATGCAACTCAAGGCAGTTGCAGCATATGTAGCTGCAGAGCTTGGGGAAAGGTTAGAGAGTGGGCGAGAGAAGGGTGGTGGAGGTTGGGTGGGCTAGCAGTGTTTGTAGGGTCTGGTGAAAAGCAGGTAGGGTAAAAAGACAGGCCGTTTCCCAGGAGCCGCCTGCCTTTTTCTCACATTCCTTAGCTACTCATATTTTAGATGAAATGTGCTTCTTTATTGGCACGCACACTTGGAAAGGTAGTAAAACCATGAAAAAAAGTAGTAAACCAGGTTAAAAGTGATTTATGCATAACAATCTCTTCACCGTTTATTCAGTGTTGTTGATTGATGCGAGTCATAATCAGCAGCTTTTGTTATTGTGAACAGCTTCTATTACTCACCTGATTTGACATTATTTATCACAGAGGACTGTTGTAGAGGGCTCTTACTCAACAATCAGAAAGCAAGCTTTTAAAGGTATAGTCCTTAATTGTGTAATAGTACCCCTATAACCTATATTTTGCCACACAACTATCCAATAAAGTGTGGGCAGCTGTATGTGTTGAGAAGGGTGTGAGCCTATAAGCTCTGTATGGGGAGGAGTAGAGAGGAGTGCCATCATTCAGAACTCAGGTGTGGGAGAGACATGAACTTGCAGAGTTTCAAATCAAAACAATTTTGTTTTTGATGAGTATTCCTTTAAAGTGGTAGTGTGTAATTGTCTGGCCACAAGGGGCAGGGTTGGGCTTACTTGGGTCCCTTTTAAACTATAGACACTGCATTGGACGTGTGCATGCGAGTATCCAATTGTGTTTCTCAGATTCACAAGCAAACACAATGGTGCTGTGACTTCTGCTAAAAGTAGTTCCTCTCAACTAAGGGATTTAAAAGCAAAAAACAGCAATTGTGCTCAGGTATTATGCATGTATATACATACTGGAAATACCCTGCCCAAAACGGGAGGTTTTAAAATACTAAATTGCGCAATGATACTAGATGTTGCACACTGACATTGTGTGTAGTGTAATGTAATGTAATGAAAGGATTATACAGACAAGATGCCAGCACAGGTATGCTCAATGGACACATCAACAATATCAGCAATGATACAAGGAAACTTGCACAAGTATATACTGTACTTACCCACTTTGCGAAGCTCGAAAGAGGTGTCAAACTGGTGTCCAGCTGCCAAGAGAAGAACTGCGTAGTTGATGCCAGAGTGTAGTGTTGGCTCTGACTCAAACCCCTTTTTAAACCTGAGGTTAAAAGAGCAAAATAAATAGGATTCCTTAAGGTGCTGTATAATAAAATGCATCATAATAATGCATTTTATTATACAGAATTTTATTGTACTGTATATCATTATACTGTACCTCAGATGCATCAAACAACAATTACAGCTAAATTAATCTGGGTGCACAGACCTGCTAGCTTCTACTTTTCTGCAAAATAAGTAATTTCATATATTTTAATGAGCAATTGGTGGGTAAAAACTTTACTGTGTTTGAATCCAGCCCTCAATCAGTTGGTGACTTTGGTTTCCACTGACAGTTGTTACGTCATTTTGTTCTCAAAAAATTACACAATGTACAGAAACGATTTTGATCTGTAATATATTTTGTTTAATGAAACCCAATGTGTGATTTCAGTGTTCCCTTAATTATTTTGAGCAGTTATATATATATACACCTCATTCTTATTGCACATATTTTTATTGGACCATTAAGACCATTATCTGAAGGCATCAATGCTTTTTTGGTGCTCAGTTAATAGTTTATTATTATCATATTATTATATATACATTTTAAATCTTGTTTTATCATTAATTAGGTGTGTACTTAATTCACCTTATTCAATGTGTAGGTCAAAATTCTCTTACTCACCAGAGCGTGCCGTTGTCTCTGCTCTGTGTGTCAGTGAAGTGCGACTCCAAGAACATGTCTTTGTAGACGCGTCCCACCAGGCAGTAGATGTCCGAAGCCACCTGCTCCTCGCCCTCCACCATGGGCAACATGGTGTCCAGGGCTTTCTGCCTGTCGCCGGGCAGATTCCTCCTACACCCACACCCAAAGAAGAGTCAGTGATCGCCCGAATCAGTAACATCAATTAAAGGTGTTGGCTAAGTAAGTCAGATTCCACCCTATGTTTCACCCATAGACTTCGTAACCATATAGATGTAGTGTGCGGGATGTCACCCATAAATTGGAAGGATAGTTCCAAGCCAGGATTTTGGCTTAGAAGCTTCTGCTTCTAACCCTGTTATGATTGGTTTAAACATATTCATCTTTAAGCCTTAACATCCACAATAACAAACAGTTACCAAATCACCACATCACACAAATTAAACACAGCTACTGAGTATCAAAGATCATATGGAAAAAGTAGGTTTCGTGATTTGTACAAACTCTGTGAAAGTTAGTGAGAGGTGCTGTGTGAAGGTTCACACATTTTAATTTGCTGTAGCGACATTTCACAGAGGGCTGATAAAAATCAGTGTGGGTTAATGTTAACCACAGCATGGGTTCTTGGAACAATTCTGTATGTATGCTTCTGTTGTGTTTGTATGTGTGCATGCTATGCGCAAAGGTTCTTAGCGAGGGTTATTGCAGGCACACCCAGGGTCATTTGTCAAAGTGAACAATTGATTAACAAATGTTATTGCATTTACTACAGTGTGTAACAATCATCTTGAGAGGGGAAAAACATTTTAAAATCACAGAGGTTAAATAAAGCATATGAGCTGACAATGTTCACCATGGAGACCATCCCGAGGGTGGGTGGGTGGGTGGGTGTGTGTGTGTGTGTGTGTGTGGGGGGGGGGGGGGGGTTGTACTGCTCTCAGAGGCAATTCCAAGATGTTTTATATTTTTTGCAAGTCTTTTTTAAATCTCCCAATGATGTGACAAAGCCTGCTACACTTGAAAGTCTAAGACATGATTCCATGTGCAAAAAGGCTCTCAGAGGTGTCCATCACTCACACTACATGTGCTAAGGTTACACCAACAGAGAATAAAGCCACTTATGACACACACCTAGAGAGATGCATTGGAGACAGAACCCCTGTATAGGGATGGGCTTTATGGGCACATTATCATATGCTGCTTTTTTAAATATATTTTCCTAACTCACAATATGTATCCTGATATTTAAGTTACTCAAATGAACAGCCTAGTAAGCAACAGCATAACATGACTTTTGAAATCTACTGTCAACATGAAAATATTGTAATTAAATGTAGCCTATTGGTCAAAACTAAATGTAAGCTATAAAGACCCTTATTAAGGAAGGTTTGGACATAATCAAAAAATGTCCAAACCTGGTCCAGTCATCAATGTAAATACCATATCCATGTATTATAATTATAGTTTTATAGCTTAGTACAATATACATTCATATAGCCACATACATACAGTACCTGTATATCTCCTACCTCCATGCAAGATCAGTTTAGTACTGCTGCAATTTCCATACTCTCTCCTCCAGGCCCGCTATTTAATAGTAATTCAACTAGAATACTCATTAAATTTTAACTCTAGATATGAAAACTGATTGCCACAAAGGCCTGTAAACATGGCATATCTCAGTAATGTAAGAGCTAGAGTAGATTTTACATTTACAGCATTCTTTAGGTACTTTTTTCCCAAAGTACATTTGTCAATAGTTGAATAGGTCATACTCCAGTTATCGTAAGCAAACAACATTCTGTTAGAATAATGACAGCAGCATGTCAGTAGGGCCAAGTTAGTTATACATTTTGCAACATGCAACACATAACATATCGTTCAATCCTCAAAGTAATTTCTAAGCCTAAAGAAGTGCTACATTTTCCAAGAGGTGATCTAGGAAGAGGAATTTTTTGTTAATATGTTGTTAATGTTAATATAGATCGAAAATAGAGGTGGAAGATAAGGGATTGTCAGATCATTTCAATTAGTGGGAGTGTTATGAGGTAGAGGTCGGTTGCCGAGGTACCAAGGTGGATTTTCACAGAATGCATGAGCAGTCTAGCCAAATTAAAGAAAGACATGCTTTACTGCTGTTGGAGGATTCACCCTATGAGAGCAATTGGGAGTTTACAAGAGATTCAGGTGGTGAGAAGCCTGCAGTTGAAAACCTCAATGTTGCACAGCTGTGTGTTTCCAGAACAGACCATGTACACATGCCCTGCGCACGTTGTTAGAATGAATGTCTCATTCTATACGGGCAAATGTGTAACATGGGACTCGCACTGAATTCTACAACCAGACACACAGAGAAAGGAAGTCATTCATTTCCCATAAACAATGGGAGATTGAGGCGAAGTCACGTCTGAGACTTGGGGGCGACAGGGGAAAGTTGAAAACTTTAACTCTGGTGTGATGCGCTACACCACTCAGGTCCCTTGAGAATTTGTTTCCGATCCAATCTTAGCTCCTAAAGTGGAGGAAAGGTGAATTGAAGCTGTTGCTGGATGCTATGATATTATATGTTGTGTAAACTATTTAACAGTACAACAGTAGTAATGATAGACTATCTATAAACAGACAACAGACTAACTATAAATATTAGGAAATAGCATGGTAGTACTCTATAAATATCTATGCAGTAGGCCTTGTCTGCGTCCACCAATATTAAGCGTAGCGTTATTTCAGGCAGGTCACGGTAGTATGCCCACTGCTGTGGGTCAGCAGTCTGTCAGCTGACACTCAACTGACTCACCAACACCCAGCTGACTCATCTACACCAACCTCATTGGCCCTTTGAATGAAGGAGGTTCTTTTAAATAGGCCCCCCTCCATTGCGATACATTTACTGCAGAATAGCTATCCCATCCGCTGCTACGGTATGCTAAACTGATACTCAAAAGCTCTTACCTTGTGGTCATCATGTCAAGCATCGACCTTGAAGAAAGCCTGCTTATTTGGAGGAAACCCAGCGATCTCCTTTCAGAAAGTCCTCTTCCCCCCAGACGCAGCTCCAGGTTGGCAGCTAGTTAACCGGCCTCAATCGGCGACTGGTCCGCTGAAGAAAATTCTCTCTGTATTATACGGTCACGGCATTCAAGCTCCCCGACGTCCATCGCACCAAGAGCTTTTCCAATTCTTTCAAGAGAGTGTGGTATCTCTGCCAAAGACCACATCTTCCCCTCCAGCCACAGGAGGGAATGCGAACTCTAAGAGCAAATACTGCTCCCAGGATTCTACTAGTCATGCCACGCCACAAGCTCTTATTCAGCATATTATCCAACCCGGGCCCGGCTGCAGAAGCAAGCGGTCATCTGCTGCAGCAACAAGCCAGCGACCTGGTCCTTTCCGCTTTAGTCTCCAAGGATCGCATACTAATATGAACGGCAACAGTGGCTTTGTTAGGTCTGATCACTCGATGCCGAGTATTTCCTGCCTAGCCCCGAGGATTTTTGCCCTGAAAAAGGAGGTGTTTATAGCAAAACAACAGACTGAGTGAATCCCGTCTGCTGTGGAAGCAAATGGGGACGATGTTGTTGATTGTCATATTCTTTAACCAATCGGACTCGGGGAGTTTTCCATGTTGGGCGTAATCTTTGACATGCCTGGGCCTTCTAGCTGGCCTAGCCGCCATGTCTTTTTCCGGCATTTTTCGTGTGGGGTGATCGGAGCCGGAGGGCCAGTTATAAGTGAAGTAAAATTATGCTTGATTGCTTGGTCTTTGTTACCACCTTTGGTGTATTGTTTGGGGGATTAAAAGCCGCTACATCGATACATCTATACTTACCAGAATGATGAGTAGAAGCCCCCCGCCAAAGATAAATTGTTAAATAGCATACTTCATATGTCCTAGTAAATTGCATTTGTACCATAAGACGAGAGTGGTCTGACTGAAATTAAGCGTAGCGTGAGTTCAGGCCAGCCACGGTAGTCTGCCCACTGTCAGTCGGGTGTTGACACTTGCCCTTAATGTGGATATTAAGGGTTTGTTTTCAGATATTGCTTGACTCTATTACAGGTATGACTTGTATGCATTTTACTGTATTTAGGTATCATGATTGCATATGTTCATACATGTTCTTACCATCATGTTATTGCTTAGAATTTCATGTCTGTTGCTGGCCTTTTCAGGGGAATAAAAAAAAAGCTCTTTCGATACATCCATACTTACCAGTATGAGTAGAAGCCCCCGGAACTAGCCATTCCGCCAAAGATAAATTGTTTAAAAGCATACTTCTATATGTCCTAACAAATTGCTTTTGTACCATAAGATGAGAGTGGTCCAACTGAAATGTCTTTGAATGGGTGTGTGCTGGAAAGAGGTAGTGAAAGGCTACGTAGCTAGCTAACCTAGCTGCTGTCTGTGTGTATGCTTGTGTGCGTTTCATGCCAACTATCTTACCGATTCAGTGCAAAAGCATAATGGAACTTCACATGAGGGTGGGCCACAGGGTCGAAGGTTGGCAGCTTCTCCAAGGTCTCCACCAACTTCACGATGGATTCATAATCCTAGAAGACACGCCAGGCACACATTGGTGATGTCCGTCTTAAATTATTCAGTGTTAAATCATTATGCAGTGCCCAATATGTATTAACATGCCATAACCTGAGGGAGAGTGAAAGACCTGGATGGACACAGGCACACACACTTACGTGTGATGTGAAATGTAATTATAGGAAATAGATACAGTATATACTGTATATATAATTAACTAACTAATTAATTTAATGTCATATTATTGTTCATATTGTATACTGTCTAAGTGTTTGGACAAATTATATTTTTATTTTATTTTATTTTGAGGCTTTGGCAGCATTGTTCGTGGAACTTTCATGCCAATAAAGCCCATTGAATTTAACAGCTCAGAAATAATAATGAGAAAGAATGTGCATATCCCAGTGCTGAGTGCCTGACACTACTGTCTCATCCCCCTACACCCTTTCTAGGCTCACACTATTCTCTAGTTTCCCTACAGCCATGTGCACAGTTTTGTTTCAAAATAAACAATGAGCTGGTGTTCTGGGCATGTTATTTCAGGAGTGTCCCTTTAAGGTGTGCATCTGGAGGTCTGCAGTCCTTTGATTGGGCTATTTTACAAAAAAACAAATCAATAATTAAGCAGGACTAACATTACAATTTCTTTAGTGGGACTTCGGTTGTCTCGATACCCAAAGCATGTTGAATAATTCAGCCCTTCCTCCACGCTTGTTGTTCCGATCAATAATGAGTCTCAGTGCTGCCCATGGTGAGGAGGAGGAGAGTGTGTACATTTTAACACAGAAGGATCCAAACCTTAGCCTCAAGCACTCTGCAAGTGCATGCCTTCCATGGTCCCTCTTTGAGAAAATACCACCAGCAACAGGAGGTCCCAGAGAAGCGGACATTCATGCAGTGAACTGTCCTGCTATAGCTGAAGTGTTGCTTATAAAGGCTTCATTAATCATTCAACAAAGACACCTAACTGCTAGAGGGTTCATAAATATGGATTATGGCACATTTGACTGGTGATTAGAATACTATGAAGCAACACATACACAGTAGCCAGTTATAGTGGGCCTTGAAAGTGAGTGTTTGTGTGTGCGTACCTGGATGTCTCTATACGACAACAGCAGGTTGATGAAAATGTCGGCTGACAGACACTCCACATTGTCCAGGCGCTGCTGAATCCGGCCCAGCTCGGCAGCTAGTTCCATGCCTGTGTAGAGATCTCTTGCTTTCCGAATCTCATTCAGAATAGTCTCCCGGAAGTACTGGCTGTAGTGCCCAAACATGCATGCATACGCAATTTATGCGCACACACACACACACACACACACACACACACACACAGATAAGAGAAATCACACATTGAAGATTAATGTAAGTTCATGTAAGAGAAAACAGACACGCACAGACACAGAAAAAACATGATTTGCTTAGGTATATTACCATTAGAATGGGGAATATCTAATTTTACACATTGAATCAGAGGAATCATTTTACTCTGTGTCGTTATGAGGCTTCCGTGGGAAACACAGAATGGTGTGAACTGTAACAAAATGACTGTATCCCAGGGGCCACAGGGTCACCTAGACTGACAAGTATGTGGCTTTTAGTATAAAAAAAACACATTATAAACAATCATGACTGAATCAAAACCTTATGACTTTCTTGGTTATCTCCAGTGGTGCAGCATGCCTTCTAAATGTACCAAGCGTTAAAATGGGTGATGCTGCTTTTAGTGTTTATCTTATGGAATGTACTGCCACTGTATATCGGGCAGGCTGGCTCAGTGGACATTTTTTAAAAATGTTTTTAATGTACATTTTTAAACCAGCTTTTAATTAACAATTTTTTCTTGCTTTCACTGCAGAACACTGCCTGTTATATTATTACTTTCATCATTTTGTTTTGTTTCGTTTTTATTATGCAAACTGATAAAACATGATGCATTAAAACACTGAATCCAATCACACTCAGTTGTGCTTTGTATGATTTGGTCTATGACTTTCCAATTAAGCTAATTTTAGCTGACACCTACAATAAATAAGTGGTAAAGGATCACTTTGAAACTGTGTAACAAAAAGGGCCAATGGCTTATACTCTCTTTAGTTTATCCTGTTCTCTTTGCTGTTTCATGCTAATGTAGGTTTCTGACAATTTTGCATCTTGAGAAAGTGCACTGTGAAAAAGGTCTATTAGAGTATTAAGGAGCAGGTATGGCAAAAAACATCTTGCTCAAGAGTACTTACAGTTTATCCTACGCTTGGGATCGAACCCAGGTAGGATAGTCCAATCTGGGAGTCCAACACCCAGACTAGACTATCAAATGATTGAATACACTGTCAACCTTGCCAATTTATTGATCTGCACATTTATGTGACAGAAAATTCCATTGTAAACTGGCATGCTCTTGGGAAAAGCTGCTAATTAGAATCTGTGATTCAGCCGTGTCTCTGTAAATAACACCTCATGTTGTGTGCTTTTTTTTACACTCTCACATACACTGCAGGTGAGAATACAGCTGTTCTGCTGCAGTAAGCAATGGGTCGGAGGAGAAATATCTAACATTTAGGCTAACAACAATATATGTCAAATGAAAACCCATTAAATTAAATTCCCCCTTTCTGTATGTAATTGGTGGATTAAACATTTCAAGGAAGTGTCTATTGGCTATATTTTAACGATTCAAGCTCACAGCCTAAAGTGCATGGCGCAAATGTAGGGTGTGTCCAAATCCACTTTTGCTAGTTTAACGGTGGAAAAAATGGTCGCAGCGCCAGGTGCATGGTTCAATAGGGTTGTACTTAATCTATTAATTATTCATTGGTGTGTCTTGGGCATAACATGCAATAAACCAATCAGAGAGTCATCTCCAATTCCCTTTAAAAGCTAAGTGCACTTGCACCTTGGTGTATTTTCCGAGTATTAAGAAAGAACGCTTCTCTGCAGATGAAACGGATCTGGTCGTACGAAGTGAAAGCAAAGTAGAAGCACACGAGCAGACCATCTACGTATTTATTTTTTAACCATGACGTATTTATAAAAAAAATATTGTATCTTGATGTACACAATAATCTTTCACATTGTAATCTTTATATTTTTTAACTTTTGCATGTTTGTGCGCTGCTGCGCGTCCCTGTGTGTGTAACAAGCAGAGTCTACGCGCATTGTGCACCCGCCAAAGTAGGTGCATATTACTATCTTGATAATGCGCCCCTAAAATAACATTGAAATACTGCGCCATTGACTTTAGACCAGGTTTTTGTTGGTCAATTGCGCAATCAATTTCCGCTGCCTCAAGATAGAAATGCGGCAACAATTTGCCTGAGCACACCTTATTGGTCTGAAACTGGCAAAGACACTTTGCGCCGTGCTTGGCGTCGCGCTTGGCATCACGCTTGGCATCACGCTTGGCGGCGCTTTGCGCTGGGTGTAAGATAGGGCCCAATGTGTCACTAACCAAAGACCTGTAAGTACTGAAACCAAATCCTATTTCTAGCAACTGGAAAGAGTACCGAATGCTGGTAATTAATATTAAAGTGGTAATGTGCATTTATTGGCCAGAGGGAGCAGAGATTAGAAAAGATGGGTCCTTTTAAACACATAGAATGAAGCATGTGCATCTGTGCTTTGTCCAATGACATGCCTCAGATTTGCAAAACACAAATTGTTTGTGCTAAATGCGGTTCCTCTCAACAGAGGGATTTGTTTCCGCTCAGGTACCATGCATGCACACTACATACAGTATGCAAATACACTAGTCCCAATATTTTTGAAATCATGCAAAGATACTAGCCTCTACGCATTAACCAATAAAACATTGCAAAATACTAAAATCAGACAGCAGGAACAGCACCATCTACATTGCAACTGGTTTATTTGATTGGCTGAAACTAGTGATAGTTGATGTCACTTGCCGTGAGAATGGCAAGTGACATCACTGTACCCTAATGCACCAATTTTTTAACCTGTAGATGGTGCTGTCCCTATAGTTTGATTTTAGTGTTAGATTAAGGTTTAATTGACCATTGGTCCCCTCCTATTCAGGCCTATACTCACTGGGAGTTTGCCTGGGGCACCTTTAGCAGCTGGATGAAGCGGTCCAACAGGGGCATGCAGATGGGTCCCAGCAGCATCTCAAAGCTGGGCTGCATCAGCTCTGTCAGGCCCTTCATCAGACTGCTCTCACAGTAGTACACCTTGTTATGGGGTGTCACCATGTAGGGAATGAAGGTGTAGTTTGCTGAGCAAGTCTGCATACAGGAAGGAGGCGAAAGAAAAAGTGTTAGGCGTGACTAGTTGTGACTACGTCTTTTGGATAGTTTAAAATTAAAAAGTGCTTTGTTGTTGGCAATGTCTTGTAAAGGTCATTCAATGTGCAGGACAATGCCGGGATCATGAATAAATTAACTGATGTACCGGCCAAATGTTGGAATGGGGAGCAATGCAAGACATGTTGGCAGGTAACTGCTAACAAGACTGGTACTGAGGCTAACCAAATCTATCTTTCCTGTTTTATAACATTATGTATTCACTAGATTCCTCAGTCAAATCAATCTTGCATTATGGAAGTTGAAAGAAACCCAAATAAAAGGTAATTTAAATACAGCTATCAAACTGAATATTTTATGCCCAAACATCAGCGTGTGGACTTGAAGGAAGGTACAAGGTCAAGGGTTTTAGTAAAGTTCAAATCACTTTAAGCATTACCCACACTCTTAGTGTGCTTCAATACCACAAATAGGTTTCAAGGCTGTTGCTGCAAAACAACATATTCTACAGAGGAAGCAGGTTGCCTTGGAGGAAGTCTGGGCAGCTTCCTATTGTATTAGACATAAGTATGAGTTTATGATCTATCCACAGAGACAATGGTGTTTACCTGCTGTCCCATTCAATAAGCCAGTCTAAACAGGCAATAGCTAGGGAAAGAGATGTGTTTAATGATGTCACATTGGAACTGTATACCCATAATACAGTTGATTTAGAGACCCGAATCACAGTTCCAGACTCAAAGGGCTTCACAAGACCACATTTCACACAGAGATCAACACAATTCAGTGACATTACAGAACACTACAATCAGGTTTTGGAAATACTTTTCATTAATGATGCTAACGGCTTACGGAAATCAGCTCAGACAGAAGTAACACCACAATCTACATCCTATTAAGTGTTCTACATCCCATCATGCAGCTGTGTTGGGTTGGCTCTGTGCCCATTCCCATTCTGGCTGCACTAAAACCTTTGCTGTTTAATGCCTAAAAACTAATCTCAACAAATCTGTTTCTTTGGCAAAAGGTCAACATGTTTGTTTTAACTATACCCAGCCTACAGTTGCCGTTTACACTCTTGTTATAGCAATTTAGAGAGAGAGACAACAACTAGACAATATCTGTCAAAGCTTCTTCTAGCCTTTTGTTCTCTTCTACAGTATGTGCTAAGGTGACACCTGAAACTTATCAGAGGCTTGTTTAGTGGGTTTCGGCAGAAACACCCAGCTGTATCTTGAGGGCTTGGAACATACACTCATGATCATTTCAGACACCTCTTTGAAAGCACACTGCTGTAAATACAGGTACATCACATCACAGCTATCATTGGCAATGGAAAACAGGAAGTGAATGTGAGTGGTAGCAATGAAGCAATCAGAGGCATCCGTTAAAATGTAAATAAAAAGACAGCCCAGGCGGTGTACGACTTTCAAATGGAAACTGTAACGGGATGGAGTGGGCTGAGTTCAGGTGCAGGTGGAAGAGAACGAGCATTGAGACATGAACAAAGAATAAACGCAAACAGAGAAGCAATCTGACAATAATCAACACTTTATTCTACACAGACACTAACGTTACGTTGTACCACGACAAACCAACACCATTCCCCAAACAAACCCAGACATACAGTACGAGTCAAAAGTTTGGACACACTTTCCCATTCAAGTAAATGGGAAAGTGTGTCCAAACTTTTGACTGGTATTGTATATACCACCACAACACAACATGTGCAATGAATAAATGCGAGTGATTGATGAATGGAAGTCTGGTGTATAACTGGGGTAAGCTGAAAGTATTGATGGCTGCAGGCCGGTGGTTAGAGGGAGGTGCACCGCCCCTGCGTGCGACTCCCGACGTCTTAGAAACCCTGTGACAGTTAGATTGGTGCGCACACACAGACATGGGTTACAAAAATGTGAACGCTATATTTAGCTGCTCTGTCATGTGGGATTTCATGACAGCACGTCATCACACAGACAATGCATATTTCATTGGCTGTAAAGGCCATTAAACCCCATCTGTCTCCTT